>JAOXJP010072329.1:0-29382 GCA_025762735.1 Platanus orientalis
GATATGGGCGATCCGAACCCGGATCGGGCGAGTTTTAGAACCATGTTATATGGTGCACCTGATGCTTATCAAGGTGTACATCAGTGCATGGCGAGGTCATCATCCCATGACATCTCTGCCTTATACTGTGTTCCCTAGGTGTCTGCTCATCAAGTTCACTGCTAACGGCCTAGATGTGCATCATGAATTATTGTGATGCACACACTTTGGCAAGCCTTTGGCCCACACAATAACCGATCTACTAAACGTCCTTCTATGAACCTCTGATTAGGCAACTGCAGAAATTACTGGTTCAAAGTGAGGTAAGGGCTGATTAGGCTTCTCTATCCACATGATCTTCAATTGGATCTTGAAGGGAGCTGTTCTCCCTGAGAAGTCTATAAGGTTTCCCACAGCCCTCCAATTGGAATCTTTATGTGCTTCCTCATGAGAGGATATCTGTGGGCTCTTAATGTCATGGATTAAGTTCTTGTTCATCTAGTGCCAAATTGAAATTTTAGCTGTTCTGTTATTTTTATAGTAATTTGAGTTGAATTAGAAGTTAATTTTTAGTCTTTAGGTTTGACTTAGTCATTAGTATTGACTCAAGTTTATTATTTTAATTAGGATCAGTATTAGCCATTACAATGTGGTTTCCAAGCCCTCATGGGAGTTATTAGTGGCCTTATTTAATTCATAGGTTAAATAGGATTACTAAAAGTTAATTAAAGAATACCATGGAACGCCCATATGGGGTGGTTTATTGATTATTTAAAGTTGCTGATTTTGTGATAAAGAAAGTTATTAGTGATGGATTCATTGTTACTGAGTTTTCTGTGGATTTTTTATTCATTCTTGTTGATCATGTGAAACCAATAGACTTTTTTTATGAAACCAATAAAATTATCTTCAATTCTTCATTTTTTCTGTTTATTTGGTTATTTATTCAAGGATTGACTGGACCGAGTTCTTTACTAATCCATGTACTCCACTATCCTATTGTCTGCTGGTTTGATTCTTTTATTTCATCATTGATTGTATAAGTTTTAGATCAAAAATTTTAATTGGATTTCTATTTACTTGACTGGAGTTTTAAGCCATTTCACATGATTAAATACCAAATCGTCAACATGGTTGCAGATTTTATTAGTTAATTGGTTGAAGGATTGTTGGTCTGAAGTTTAGTAGTTGTTCTATTCAATTCTGCTGCATTATTATTGTGGAACCATCGTTATTCTATTCAATTCTGCTGCATTATTGTTGTGGAACCATCACTGTACTACATCACAAAAATTACAGTTGAAGTGAACAAAATCAAAACATCCTAATTGAAATTATCCGGTATGGACGAAGTTGAGAGACCCTATTGAAAACTTAATTTACAAATGAAAGGGACTAGATACTCTTAACTGATGATTGCAACTAGGCTATCCTTATGACATCTCCAAGTCTTAATTCTTTGAGGATCCCTCCCAAGCTGGAGAGTGCTGATCAAGCACTCTCATTACTCTCAGAAGAGTGCTTATCAAACACGTCGTATTACTCTTCGCTTTCCAGTAAGAACATTGTATCTTTATCTTCCAACAATCTGATAAACATATTGCATTATGCCTGTCACTTATATGTACAGTATTGCCATCTTAATTTTAGCTTGCATAATGGAAATTTACATGTGGTGTCTGATAATGGCATTCAGAACAGGATTTGGGTGATATGAATTTACATTGATTGCCTCAAGTTATGGTCATTTGGAAGAATTCTTTTTTTTATTTTTATTTTAATGGGTGTCAACATCTCATTAAAGATCAGACTATGTAATGTTATTGTGTGTAGTACCCTTTTGCCACATGCTGCTCCTTGCCTCTTTCTGAATGTAACTGTCACCTTCATACTTCAACTTGAGGTTTGACTATAAATATTGTTTTTGAGGTTGACTTCTTGTCTTGCTCAGCATCTTACCAAGATATTAAGATGATGGCTTCATGTAAAAGGTCACCTTTAAATATAGAAGAGATAGATGCCAGAATTCCTGTTTTGAAATAGAGAAACATGTGCTTGGGAATTATTATCCCATGGCAAAAGATCTTTAGTCTTACTCTTAATCTCGTAGAATAATAAAGCTGAGAAACATCTTGAGTAGAGCTCAAGTCAACTCTGGACTGGAAACCAGTTGACAAGTAGCCTACTGTCTCATGAGATGGGTTGATTCAGCAAGAATGATATATTACCCAGAGATGAGTTTCTTCTATACCAATTGGAATCTCAGAATTTTAGGACCAATTCCATTTCAACCAGGACCAAATTTTATGTCAAAATAGTATTTTAAAAATTATTAGGGTTGTTAACAGGATGCAAATGTTTTGAAGAACTGATTAGTAGTAATCAATGAAGGTTCATTTTCCCTCAAGTACCAGCTTCTGAAGGGATACAATATTGTTTCTTGGGTAAAACCAGAAATAATCTCTGTAGTAGCTCTAGTGACATCTGTGTGGTCACAAGATTTGTGATGATTGGTTGAAAGCTGAAAAAGCCCTTTTGAATAGATGGGTAAATGCTTAATTAAGATGCTGAAAAACAATAAGGAAAAAAATTGATGAAGTAGAGAGACAGGCTAATGAGCTATAATACTGCATTCCATGTCTAGAAAGAACATGTAGAAGAGAGAAAAAGATGTTCAATTCATTAGGAAATGTGAAGTCCTACTGAGCTGACCAAAGTATCATATAATTGTCAGAATGGTGGAGGCATCCGATGGCTCTCCTCTCTACTGCCGTACCCAAATACAACATCTCACTATTCATCGTTATGCATGTGTTTTTTTTGCAAATGTAAGAGGATCAAATGGAAAAATGAAAAGATTGAGTGTTTGACTAAACATTATCTCAAGTAATTCCATTGGAAGTAATCAATCAATGAACAAAGCGTTATTCCAACTATTTTTGGATTGGCTCATTCCTTTAGTAGTAAAATGAAGCAAGAATACCTTGTTGTTGATGAATGTAAGTAATAGTCCTGTTCAAGAAAGGGAGTTAAAGGGAATCCATTCCCTTACAAGTGTTGGCAAGAAGGTTTTGTACTCAGGTTTGGATGGTTGCTAAAACAAGTCCCCAGCAGCCTCTCTTATGCAAGAAAAAGATATTTGTAAGGTCTTGGAAATTGGGATGGTAATCATTGCCCCTGGACCACTAATTTCTGCTTTGGTTCTAGGCAGGTTGAAGTTGATCAGTCTAGTACGATGCCCATTGCGGGCTATGGTTGGCCCACAAATTCTTGCCCTCCCTTCGATCCTTTTATGATTGCTCACATTCATACTGGATGAAGTATTTTAACAACTGATTAATGTGATCTCTATATTGCTTTAACCTTTATGCTTATGCGGTATTAATTTTTTGCAACTGGACTTTGAGTTGTATGGACATTATCTCATTTCTCCTACTTTAGTATCAGTCATTTCTTGGGGGTCTAGTAGGTAGCCTAATCTAGTCAGGTTTTATCCTGAGTGTCTATCCATTTTCTTGTGTGTGGCTGCATGAAGGTATGTTATTTTATCTAAGAATCAGTTTTAGGAAAGCTCTATAGTATCCCACTTCTGGCAGACCTATTTATGCACCTTGTTGATGATCTTTCCAGGAACTAAGTGGGGAGGAGGACATCACACCATCTGATGTTGAAAGGGCTCTTTGGAGCTCTGCCGTGGGTTCCAAGTTGCTAGTTTCACCGTCAGACTCAGTTCTGAAGGTTAATTCAAAAAGAAATTCCAAGAGAAAGAGAAAACCATGAGCCTGGTGACTGGTTACTTAAGTTGTGGTACGGAAACTTTTTGTTGTTGGCTAAAGGTAATGATTTTGTTTGGGCTTACTTAAGAATTATCTCTACACCTTTTACAATGTTAGTCATTAACAGTGAAAATCATCATTTTTTTCCTGTCAAGAGTATGTAATTATGTATATGTTTATATCAGTGGTCATTTATTTCCTGGCTTCAACCCTTGACCTTCATGCAAGATGTCACTGTAAACCCTCTTTGCAAATCTTTTCTTGCATCTAATGTCTATTGAATAGGTGCCAAGTGGTCTGGGTCCGAACTGTTGGTGTCCAAGAGGGTATCAGGTTTATTGGAGTCAAGAACTATCAAACACCCTAGGGCTGGGCCTGTGATGAATTCTTGTGATGAGGTTTTGGTGGACGAGGCTTTGTTGGTAGATGGGATTCTGTTGATAAGTTAGATTTGTGGTTTGTATTTAGTTATTAAAGATGAAAGGGAGGTTGGTTTATCCAGTGGAAGCTTGAGTCAGAGGTTGCTGACCATCACTGTTTCTGGGGGAGAAAAGATTGGACTAACTAGAAAAGCTTACAGTGGGCTGTGAGAAAGGGAGTCATCTTACTAGGGTGAGGGAATTGAGTCTGATCTTCCTACTCTTGGCTCTCTCAAGTTTTAGTTAGTGATCAGTGTCAACAACTGTGCGAACTCACTGTCATGACTGCCCTAGTGTATATCATTTTGGAGGGGGGGTGTAATGCTAGGTATCCATTGATTCACAATAGGAGATAAAAATTGAATTCCCAAACTAAGTAAGGGATTTGAATGTTTCGAGTTCTCTGTTTTCTCTCTAAAATTCTATGTTATCACTCATGAGACAGGAAATGGGGTATTTATAGTCCACCCCAGACCTTGTAATATGGACAAACGACACGAGTAGGTAAAGCCCCCATGTGACCCCATGTATGTGGTACATGTTGCACCTGGTGTAAAGTCTCAAGTGTCAACCAAAGAAATTTTACAATCTTAGGGGCCCAATATTGAGTTGGACAAGGGAGACTTTTATAGTCTTAATACTTGAGGGTGTGATGTCACACCCTGCGTGACAACCAGAGGCTGTGAGGACCCTTGCCTGCGTTCTTGTAACATTGTACAAAAAATTTCAGGCAGTTACATAGATTATTCTAGAGAGGCCTAGATTGTCCTATATAGGTCTGGAATGCTCTAGAGTATACAAGAAAGCTCTAGAGAAATGAGGAAAGCCCTAGAGGGATAAGGAGAGCCTAGAGGATTCTAGGGAGAAATCTATAGACTTTCACTTGATGATGTGGAAGGGAACTCTAGAAAGGGTCTAGAGAGGTCTTGATTGTTGGATTGAGAACACTTGGCATAATCCTAAGGCCTAAGGGGACCCTTGGGGACCTATAAAATGGGGAGGCACCCTTATTTGCAAGACATACTAGAGCTTGAGCATTGTAAACATTTATGGGTTAGTGACCAATAAAGTGTTCCTTACCCTCCCTTGAGTGTCCTAAGTTCTCTTGACATTCTAAAGTGTTGTTCGGGTTAAGGCTAACTTGGCTTCTAAGGTGGGAAGTAGCAAGTGCTGCATGGTCTTAGGAGCTTAGAAAAGCTAAGTTCGTGACAGTGAGCTACCTTAAGTGTGGATGTTTAACCATCTACATGTCTTTTGACAGTTATTGATCCTTGCACCATTTTGTTACATCTTTTCATACTTCCCTTGGAATGTGAATGTTCTACTTGTGGGAGAAGGATCAACTTGGAATCTAAAATAGCATAGTAGGTCTATTGTTCAAGGTAAACGGAGGTGTGAGATATTTTGACATATGAAGGGTCCACATGTGGCACAAGAGCTAGTTTGGGAGCACTAACATGGTATGGTAGAATAAGCTGTCTTTACGATGGATGGAAGTGAGAGGCACCTAGAAAAGAAACTGGCTTCTAGGGCAAATAGTGGAGCGAAGTGTCTTGAGTGATACCTTAAATAGTCCTAGAAATGTTCGAGACAAACATTGCACAACACCTAGGGAGATATATGATATAGTTATAAAAAAAAGGCATGGCCCTTTTGTAGTGGTTCTTTTATCTAATAAGACAATAGAGGTGGGATGTCAAGTGTTCTGCAATATCTTGATGGTCGTATGGTGGTAGTGGTACCCCATTTAGCAAGGTTCTTGAGAAATTCAGATTGGCACGAAACATCGTGAATCTCCTTTTCTTGTCTAAGTTGCCTGAGGTAGCAATGCGCAGGCATGTTAGGTTGGTAGTATTTTTTTGGGGGGGGATATGGCCACTTGGGCCCCACTTGACAGTTCTACATAGAGTGGACCTAAACTTGTACAGTGATGGGAGAGGCAGACAATGACACACTCTACAAAATTGCATCCATCAAGAGGATTTGACCCCTGAGCTTCATTATGGAAGGGTGATGTAAAAAGGGCCTTATCATGGAATTGCACATTTTGTCTCAAGAGTTTTAATGGTTGTGAAAAGATGATTTTATCCTTATCATTTTTTGGGATCTTTACAAGTTTATAATGGGTCCAACTAACATGCCTTGTAGTGCTAAGTATTATTTTTTTTTTGGTAAAGAGCGTTAACTCAATTTCATTTAACTTAAACTTCCTCACAATTATAGACATTCATTACAAGAATGAGAAATATTTGTTAAGGGAATGATACACCATTCCACTTAAGAGAAATATGTTCCCTAGATGCTACAGTTGCTATGGCATGGGCAACTTTGTTGTAATCCCGTAGAACATGTGAAATCTTGGAGATATTGAAGAACAATATTATGGTAGTCTGATATGATGATTTAAATCTTACAGAGAACTTAGACATACCTATCATTAAGCATCTTCACAATCAATCTATTGTCACATTTGAGTTGCACAGAGAAATTTGGATATTTATTTACTAGTATGAGATCCAAATAAAAAGCTATTGCTTTGGCCTCTTCTGGGATACAAACATGGACATCTTTTGTTTTTCTCTAGATAAATAAGCTTGTATCATCTCTAACAATTATTGTTGCCGCACTTTGATTGCTTATTGTACCATCTGCAATTATCTTCAAGGTACCAGGTGGAGGAGACATCCAGTGGGATGAAATCTCTTGATGTTTCTTGTAAAAGAGATCCTAAAGTCTCTTAATCTGGCTATGATCTTTGGACATCTATACGACATTAGCCATAATGGATTTTGTAAAGATCGGTTTATGTTCAAAAATCAATTTTTTTGGAGCCTTCCAAATACATCATAAAATTAGTGTTCCTTGATGAAAAACATTGTAGGAGGAAGGAGATGACAACCAATCCTTAATCAAGTCTTGAAATGTTTTGTGGTATTCTTTTAGTCTGAGTCCTAAAGGTGACTCAAGTCACACTAGTTTAGTTAGCTCACATTCAAAAAAGACCCTACTGAATCTAAATTCAACTTATAAACATATTTGACTGAGAATTTATTTGAAGGAGTTTTAGTCCAAATCAACTTGTCATCTTCATTTGGTTTACCCTTAGACAGATGAATCTGCAAGATCTTGGCAGCCCTAACCATATTAAAATTGATTTCTGATAAAATCTTCTGTGCAGGAGCGAGAATTTAAATTGATTACATCATGAACACAATTCAATCCATTCATTCCCGAGACAACCGTCTTTGCAAGTACATGAAAGTTTGGAATACATGTATCATGCTATATCCTTGTAGTTGAGCCATTCCCTATTAACCAACATACTCCTTTTAAGATTTATCTACACTTCATAATGTAGGACCATGTTCAAGATGCCGTCTTTAGACATTTTTCTAACCAAAATCTTTGGCTTCTTGGATATCTTTGAGAACTTTAACCCAAATTGCGTATGGGTTTTCCAAGAAATGGCAGCCTGGTTTAGAGGCTAAGGATTTGTTAACTATGTGTTTCCAATGCCTAAGCCACCTTTGCTCTTATTTAGTTGAAAATATCTCTAGGCTTTTAAATAAATATGGCTTCCTCTAAAACCCCACCCGAATCTTTGTGCTGAATTTATTTGTTAGCAAACCTCCTTTGGAAGAAGGTTTGTGCCCATGAAATACATTGAGATAACTGTTAAGACTGATTTTATGAGAATAGTCCGTTCTGCATGAGATAATAATTTTGCCTTTCATCTTGATAATTTAGTTTCTACCTTTTAAGTCAGAAATTTATTACTACTCTTTTTCCCTAGGTCCAATTGCAGATGCACATTAAGATTTATCCCCATTTTTTGAATCCTCATCATATAAATTAATTATTTTCTTTTCTCTTGGCTTACATTTCTGTTGGAATGCATCAATGATTTTTCAAAATTAATTTCTGGCTCGTCCACTTCTTGTAGGCATCTTAATATATTTTTTTTATAATTTTATTGATAGAAGACCTATTAGCAAACAAGAGTAAATCATCAATAAACATCAAACGAGTGATAGATGGTGAATACCTGTTAATTTTCAGACCTTTAAATTGATGGATCACTTTTATTTTTTATATAAGCTACGAGAAAACTTCAACACAAAGCATAAACAAGTAAATAGATAATGGACAACCTTATCGGATACCCTTTATATATCTTATGAAGCTTCTAAAGATTTGTTTAAAATGATTGAAAATGTGGTAGTTGTAATCCCCTCCATAATCAAATCAACCACTTCTTAGCTAAACCTATAATGTTGAAGAGCAGATTTGAGAAAATTCTATTCAATCTGACCATATTCCTTGAACATGGTCAATTTTACAGTAAAAGTTCATTTTCTAGCTCATATTTTCCATAGAGTGGAATAATTTCTGAGCTATAATGACATTATCTGTGATTTGTCATCTTAGAACAAAAGGTACTTTGAATTGAGGAAGTAAGTTTGTCTAAGGTGGACCTTATTTTGTTTGCCTAGATTTTGGAGTTTAACTTATACATGACATTGCATAAGGTATAATCGGTCTGAAGTCAAAAGGATATTCATTTTGAAGCTTCTTTGTAATTAGTGCAAGATAGGTGTGATTGACAGATCGTGGGTTATCTTACATAGACTTATTTCCTCAATTCAGAGTATCTTTGTTCCAAGATGACAAATCACAGATAATGTTATTATAGTTTAATAATTACTCCACTTTATCGGAAAAATGAGAGGTACATGAGAAGTTTTTGCATTCAAATTGGATATGTCTAAGACATATGATTGGATTGAATGGTTTTTTTTTCAAGTTTTTTCTTCAACATTATGGGTTTAGCCAAGAAATAGTTGATTTGATTATAGAGGGGGTTACATTTACTACATTTTTAGTCATTCTAAATGAATCTCCAGAAGGTTTCATAAGATCTACAAGGGGCATCCGATAAGGTGCCCATTATCTCCTTACTTGTTTATACTTTGTATTGAAGTTTTCTCGTAACTTATATAAAAAATGAAATAGACACACTAATTCAAAGGTTTGAAAATTAACAAGTATGTATCATTTATCACTCATTTGATGTTTGCTGATGATTTACTCTTGTTTGGCAGAACGAATAGGTCTTCTATCAATAAAATTGAAGAAATGCTAGAAGCCTATAAGAAGAGGTCATGGCAGAAAATTAATTTGAAAAATCATCGATACATTTAAGTCAAGAGAAGAATTAATTTCTATGATGAAGTTAAAAAAATGGAGGTAAATGATAAATATCTTGGTGCTTATCTATTATTAGACCCGAAAAAAAATAATAGCTATCAATTTTTGACTTGAAAGGTGGAAACTAAATTATTAAAATGTAAGAAAAAATTGTTATCTCATGCAAGGCGGATAATTATTGTAAAATAAGTCTTGATAACTATCCCATTGTGTTTTTTTTTTTTTTTAAATAGGTAATTATAAGTGAGGACGAGTTTTGATCCCAAGTCTGTGGCATGACACCCATAGACCTTACCAACTTAGCAAGTTGGCATCTTCCTCCCATTGTATTAAATGGGCACAAACCTTCTCCAAAAGGAGGTTGACAAAATTGTTATCTCGCGAATGGATGGATTGAATCGTGTTTAAGCTCTAATTAATATAAATTTTCGCTATTAGAGAGACAATTTTATCAGGAATCAATGTAATATGGTTACGACTACCAAGATCTTGTAGATTCATCTGTATAAGGGTGATACAAATGAAGATGACATGTCGATTTGTACTAAAATTTATTCAGGTAAATTCTCAGTCAAATCTATTTATAAGTTGATTTTGGATTCAACAAGGTCTACTTCAGCTTCGAGTGAAGACGACAATAAAATATTCTAGCTGATATTTTGGAAGGAAAACAGTGTGCCACTAAGGTTCTAATATTTATTTGGAGATGCATGAATGACACTTTACCTTTAAAGAATACAATGGAAACATTAATATCAAGTTGTGAACCTATTTGTCCTATATGCGGCTATGAGAGGGAGACTATTGATCATTTATTTATTTTGAATGTGAGTTAGTTGAAGTGGTGTGGTTTGGATCACCTTTAGGACTCAAACTAAGATAATATTATAAAATATTTCAAGACTAGATTAAGGATTAGCTGTCGTCTTCTCCTTCCTACAAGGTTTTTCATCAAGGAGCAATTTTTTTATGGTGTATTTAGAAGGCTCGAAACATATTGATTTTTTTAACAAAAACTGATTTTTATAAAATCCATTATAGCTAATGCAGTGTTGATGGCTAGAGATTGCAGGCCAATTCAAGAGACTTTAGGATCTCTTGTACAAGGAACATTAAGAGATATGGGACCCATATTCCATCCTACTGAATGCCTCCTCCATCTGGTACCCTAAAGATAAATGTATATGGTTCAAGAAGAAATTAAAGTGTGACATCAACAATTGTTAGAAATCATACATGCTCATTTATCCAGGGAGAGACAAAAGAGCTCCATGTTTGCAGCTCAGAAGAGGTTGAAGCAATGATTTTTTATTTGGGTCTCATGCTAATAAAGGAATTTCCAAATTCTCCTGTACAACTCGAAGGTGACAGTAGTTTGATTGTGAAGATGCTTAATGATAAATATAACCAAGTTCCTTGGAGGATTTGAACCATCATATCAAATTGTCCTAATATTGTTCTTAATTTCCTCAAGTGTTCATTTCACATGTTTCATGAGATTATAACAAGACCGTCCATGTCATGGCAGCTATAACATCTAGGGAACATATTTCTCTTAAGTGGAATGGTACATCTTTTTTCCTCAACAAATATCTCCCATTCTTGTAATGGATATATAGAATCACGATGAAGTTTAAGTTGAATGAAATTAAGTTAATGCTATTTACTAAGAAAAAAAAAAGATAGATCTTAGAAGACTATTCCCTCAAAGCGTTTTGGTAAATAAAGTCCATCCGGACCAAGAGCTTTCAAAGGGCTTATAGAGAAGATAACTTCTTTTATTTCTTCCGTAGATGGTATTATGAAAATATTGTCATTTTCTTCACTGGACATTGGTTCATTTGTCAGCTCAAGATCCTCAAGTAATGTATCAGGATTAGATGGAATAAAGATGTCTTTGATAAAAGACGAAGCTATTTCTGTAGGATTTTCTATTCACTCCCCTTCTGAAGATCGGATTACACCTACTATATTCTTTCTCTTTCAGTTCAATGTTGTAGCATGGTAGAATGAAGTATTTTTGTATCCACCTTTTATCCAAGATATTCCGGAACGTTGTAGCCAATTGACTTCCTTTGTTGCGTAACAACTCGTTCTACTTGTTTTGCAATTCTTATTCCTCATGCCTGTTTGCTACAGAATATTGTCAAAGTTTTGTTTTGTTCTATTTTTTAATGATTTTTTTTGTATTCATACTTCTTGGAGATGATATCTATATGTTGACTTTGGATCCATGCCTCCCGAGAATGTCTTTAAAATTTGTGTGCTTGTCTTTCTCTTCTTCTGCCTTCTTGATTTTTCCAGGTTTAGAAGGTTGGGATTGTGATCATTGTTTATTGCTGTTAAATATAATATTGATGCATCAGGAAATTGCAATCGCCATTTGCTTTCTACAAATGCTCAGTCCAATCTCTCTTTTATTAGGAATTGTGCTCTTTTTCTGTTAGATCAAGTATAAGAAGGTCCTAATATCCCAAATCAATCTGCCCACAACAGTTGATCATTTCTTTGAAGTCTCTGAATGCTTGATCTGATAAAGTATATCCACCATTTTTTTTTTCTGTAGAATTCAATATTGCATTGAAATCTCCAATACAACACCATGGAGAAACATATGAATCTGAGAAACTTCGAATCTCAGTCTAGTGGGCATCCATACACACCCATTAAGACCCATTTCTGACGCCTTTTGAAGCTTGTAATCTCTACAATTATCAGATTGCTCAAAGATTTGATGACCTTTGTTGTGACAGTATCATCCCAAAGTAACCATAGTCCCCTTGATCTTCCATTTGTTGGCATTATACAAGAATTTGATGACCCAATCTTCTCTTTGACTCTCTTGGACTTTTCTTCAGGTAAATTTGTCTCTGAGAGGAAAAATACATTGGCTTGGGTTGTCCAGAGTAGTGATTTGATTGTCTTGACTGTCGGATCGCTGCTCCCACCCCGATAGTTACAAGATAGAATCTTCATTTCTCATGCAGCTATTTCAGGTTAGCCACCACCACCCTTACAGTAGTATCACTTGCAATCAAGTTGTGCAAAATTTGTTGTCCTTTTCTTCCGAGTTTTTACAGATTTAACAGGATTTTTTGATGTCTTCTTTCAAACTTGCCGAGCTTGTTCTTTAATACTAGTTGTTGCTTGAACAACTATGCATTCGTGCCTCTTTGAACATGGCAATTTGAATTCTAAAGCTCTTAATTTACCCTATTCTTTTTTTCTTTCATGACTAGCATTTGGTGGGGTAGAGCTTGTTGCAGCCAATGTTTGGTCGGAATCATCCTCCATCGGGGTTGAATGGGTTAGGCCTTTGGTTGGGCATGTTTATCCAGTTGGTCAGACTGATTTGGGTTGAGCACATGTATGGGATGACGGGGAAAATCGGTCACTCTTCTATTCACAGTAGCGTCTACGTTCTCCAACTATACATCAGTAGGAGATATCTTAAGAATGGAAGATCTTTCTGCAGGGTAGGGCCCACTAATAAGTTGTTGGTTGAGTTGGGCTTCCATATTGGTTCCCAATTCTGGATGACTCTGTTTGATTGCATTGAAAGTTGAAAATTTTGTAGAAAGGTATATCAACTTTCTTAATTGCACAACTTTCTTCATGTTTGATTGTTTGGAAAGTTCTAGAGATGGAAAATGACTTTTCCTAACCACCCTCAAACTTTCCAAAAGCTGGAGCTTGCATTTTCCATAAAAAAATGTTGGATTTTTCATTTCCTTCGGGAAAACTTTCAAAAAATTTAATTTCTCAACTGTCCATTGGCAACCAAATACCTTTTGGAAAGTTGAGGGAAATCATATGCCTTGGTCAAAATTGGAAGCATATATTGGAATGAGATTGAATTGAGGAGCTGGCTCCAACTCTTCAAAATCGAGATTCAAGGAATCTCTGATTTGGTTAGTTGCATCATGAGTCATCTTAGCTTTTGAGAGGTTTCTGCTTGATTGGTAAATCCTGATTCTCTGGGAGTCATGCAAACATACCCTTCCATACTCAACTCTCCACCTCAGCATTCCTGTGTCGATGCCATGCCAACTGGCCTATGTGCATTTCCTTCCGGCAATCTGTTGGATAGCAATCTCCGGCCTGAAGAGCTTGAGCCCACCCAAGTTGCAGATCTTGCTTCATCCCCCTCACCTCCATTATTGAATCTCGTTGTGGCCACCCTCCATATTCATTTATTGTATCATCATTTTGGGGTTTCAGCATCGAGTAGAGCTTGTCGTGCAGGCTCTCTGGATAATCCGTATTGATGTCCTCTCTGATTTGGATGATCTTTGGGCATGTCTCTTAGACATGGCCAACTCTCCCATAGAATATGCAGAATCTCAGCAGTCGTTCATACTTGACCATCACTTTACTATCTTGGTTTTCTTGATTCCTATAGTTTGAACTAACGGTTTAGTGTTGTTAAGGATGATTTGTACCCTGGCATATTTACTTCATTTTGCACTTTCGCCTGAAGGGATAAATAAAGGATTGTTGATTTCTCTTGCTACTTTAATTGCCACAGTTTCTAAGAGATATTCAATAGACAGCTGAATCCATATTTCAGTAGAAGTGAAGATGTATTTTTTCGGATCCATATGTTGTCTACATCTTTGGAGAGTAATCAGATCATTATTGAATGTCCACAGTGCTGGCAACCACACCTTTTCTAAACTTGCTGTGCTTTTGAACCATACTAAGATCCATGGTAGAATTCTGCAATTTTCACCTGTCCAAAGGATTCCCATGAACTCTGCATGGATTCCTTAAGCCCAATGAAATTAACTTTCCTGTTGATTGTCACCTTGCCAACCAGACAATGTAGGAACCCAAATGTCCAAAATCTGTAGAATTGAGGAGACTTGGAAAATAAAAAAGAGAACACAATCCTGAAGAGTTCTACCCAGAGTTTTTTCATTCCAATAAAAGTTATGTTTGGTGGTAGCAGGTATCAGTGACATGCGTGGATTTCAAGTGCTTGCAGCAAGACCTGCTTGCATTAAAAAAGAATCTGATTTAGGACAATCAAAAGTATTTAAGTTACACAACAATGGTTGATCCCTTCAACAGAACTCTTAGTCAGGCTAAGACCCATTAGATTTTCATGCCAGCATTGATTTTCTTTGATTTTTGACTATGATGCTTACAGCCTGAGGCAATCTTTCATCAATAACTAATTCAAGAGGTGATCATTGAAAGCTCTGATACCACTTGTAGGAACCCAAACCTTAAACAGATCAACAAATGCTAACCCAAAAACTTGGCTTGTTTCCGGAAGAATAATTGAAGATAAGAAGATTGGAGAAAATAAATAAAATTGATTAGGATCTTTTTGAAACTCAAAATAAACTTTATCAATATTCCTTTTAAATTACATGCCAAACGTCCAATCCTTTTTTATAACCAACTTAACCTAAAAACCAAGATTTCTTCTTGACATAAATTTAGGGTGGATTGTATCTGCTTCTTTTATCTAACGCTCCCCTCTCTGCCCTGTCAGGGGGCGGGCACATCAGTGCTGACAAGTGATTTTCACTTTTTGGGGGGTGCATATCACTTGTCGGTGCTGATGTGCCCGCCCCCTGACACGGTGCAGAGGAGTGGAAGTTAAGAGGAGCGGATACAATCCTCTCTCTTAAATATCATTTTATCTTGGCAATATCTGATTTCGTGATTCACTTGGATGACATACTTATTGCTCGGTCCTTTAGTGGTTCATTAACAAATGAATAAGTCATTAAAAATATTTTTTTTTTTTAAAGTAATAATAGGGTTACTTCATCAATTGTGTGAACAAATATGAAGTTATTTAAAGGGACATGATGCTACGATTTAAATGAGTCTTATTTGGATGGTGAAAACAAAATCTTATGGCAGCAAAGAAACTCTTACGTGTTTACCAAAAATAAATAAATCTTGCGTGTAACGTGATTATATATATATATATATATATAAAGAGAAGGAAGGTTATTAGACCGATTATGTGATAAAATTTTAAATAAATCGTTTAAATGACATAATGCTACGAGTTCAATGAATCTTATTTGGATGTTGAGATGTAATCTTTTGAAGTTGCAGCTGCAGTCACTCTTAGGGATAATATTATCAAAATAATAATAATCTTATCAAAAAATGTTACTTGTTGAGTAAATGATAATATCTTAATGTGAGTATTTAAAGAGCAACGGAATTTGCACTTGCACGAGTTATTTTAAAACATACATCACGATTATGTTAAAAAAATGAATGCTGTTAGAGGTAACCAATTTTAGATGTGCTTCTATCTATTATTATAATTAAATCCTATTATTCTAAATCTTGTACAACTAACCAGTTGAGATCGTATCCTGCCCACAACTAACATGTGGTTCAGTTTTGCAGATAAAGATTGCAAAAGAGAAGTAAATTAATATTCAATTGTTATTCTTGATAACGATAAAACGTGTGCCATAGCATGAAAGCAAATCCTCTACAATAAGCCTAAGATGCATTACATAAAACAAACAAACGAAAAAAGAAAAGAAATTTCAATAGTGGCCCAGAGTTTTACTATACATGTCATGTTGTACACTTAAAAATGGGTGCACTCTTAGTCACATGTCGTTCTTTGAAAACAGTTTCTGTTTGATATACTTTAAGCATACTGCAGAGGATTTGCTTTCTCATAGCTTGTAGCATTTAAATGGAAAGGAAAGAACACCAAACGTCCAAAACATATATAGTTTGAAAACCCAACCGAACCGGACTGTCAAACCCAGTTTGAGCGGAACTAGCACCCTAGGCGGTTCTATAGAAGCTTAAAACCATAATCTGCCAAAAAAAAAAACACATAAAACTAGCAAAACTGTCAAAAACCCACCGCTTTTTTATGATCCCGGTTTTAATAAAAATAACATGTTTTTTATTTTTAACAAATTAAAAAGGAAAAAATTAGAATTGTCTTCCCAAATTTCTATGAATTGTTTTATTTTTTGGTATTTTATTACATTTTTAGTGTGTCTAAAAATTAAAAACCTGATCTCAAACCTTCTAATGTCTTATGAATTGATTTATTTTTTGGTATTTTATTACATTTTACTAATGTTTGAACAGCGGTTAGATCATGTAAACTGACAGTAAAACCTGGTTGAACATAAACCATCAACCTTAAGTTTCAATGCCCGGTCCGGTTCTCAAAACTATGGTCCAAAGATATGGTTAAAAAATTTAAACATCAAACATCTATCTATTTGATCCCCAATTCTCTACAAAAGATGAAAACCCACGTTCAGAATTAAAGGAGCTTTTTATCAAAAAACATCATGATTGTCTGTGCATGCCATTGATTAACACATGATGTGTTTTTGAATTTGATGTCTTTTTTCTTTTACACTTGAACACTTTTTTGAACCCCCAACACAACATGTGTCAGCTTATAATTTACCATAAACACTAGACACTTTGTCATCACAAAGCATATATATATATATATATAGAGAGAGAGAGAGAGAGCAACAAAAATGACAATGAATTAAGTGTTGAGTATGGCTCAAATTCTACCTTGTGTTCTAGTTACTAATGTATCAGAGAAGTACTGGTGATCAAGCCACGCGTCCGCCGCCATATCTGACCCGTTTTTGAGACGCGACCCGCGACCCGGTCCGGTTCCTTTTATGAGTACCCGCATTTATAAGATGCGTTAGGGTTTTCTGAAAAGGATTCCGACTTTGACAAAGTGAGAAAAGGGGCGAAAGGGTGTATTTGGGGCTTAGGGTTTGAGAGAAAGATTTCCTTGTAATCTTCATTGTTAATAGTGAAATTTCTTACCGTCTTCACCCATAAATGTATGTTATAAGCCGAACCATGTATATCATTGTGTTTTTGTGAGCTTTGTGTTCATTGTCTATTATGATTTTCTCTTTGGTTTGTAGGTTTAGTCGTAATATTAAGAAGCCATGTGAAAAAATGGAAGAAACTAAACTGTTAATTCTAATGATCTAATTTAACAGCCCATAGAGGGCGCAAGAGTACAAGTAAACGAAGCTAGTTCAAACCATATTACGTACAAGCAAAAACTTCCTCATCCAATGCTGTGTCAAACCATTTTCCGTGCAAGTCACTCTCTCTCTCCCATACACAACTATAAGTACATGATACTCGAAAAAGAAAAGAACTCATCACACACTCATTAGAAGATATCAAAACCCGTGAGAGGCAAATGGCTAGTACCACGAAGTCATCTTTACTCTCGGGGGGAACCACTCAACAATCCATAACAAGCAAGACACTCACAGGAGTAGGCAACCTAATCAAGCTTCTCCCCACTGGAACTGTCTTCCTGTTTCAGTTCCTCAGTCCAGTCTTAAGCAACAATGGCCAGTGCCGCACGGTTGACAAATACCTAACAGCTATTCTCCTTGCTGTCTGTAGCTTCTCCTGTTGTTTCTCCTCTTTCACAGACAGTTATGTGGGTAGCGATGGACAGACTCACTATGGGATCGCAACCATCCAAGGGCTTTGGACCTCGTCCAATTCAGGATCGGTTAACTTATCCACCTATAAGCTTCAAATAGGGGACTTTGTTCATGCTTTCTTCTCTTTGATTGTGTTCGTGGTGGTGGCTCTCTTGGACCCCAACACGGTTAACTGCTTCTATTCTTCGTTCCAGTCGACCCAGAAGGTGTTGCTGATGGTGTTGCCTCCCGTTATTGGTGCCCTCTCTAGTGCAGTGTTTGTGATGTTCCCTGACAATCGTCACGGCATAGGGTACCCTTCAAGCTAAGCCACACCTCGTAATTGTCCTAGTGTGATGGACATGATTATCATCTTTATATGTGATTTAATGCTTCCCCTTGCTTCTTCTTCTTCTTCTTTAAAAGTCATCTTCATATGTGATGTGATGCTTCCTCAACAGACGTTATGTTATTTATATTTGTCATTCTCCTTGTGCTAAAGGGTTAAAAAAGGAGTATTAATTTGTGATATGATGATAGCTTCCTTCAATGGTTTCCTTATACCAAACCTGCTTCTCTGACAGAGTTTGTGAGACTTTGATATGATGGTAGCTTCCTTCAATGGTTTCCTTATTTTGTAATTATTGAGTAGACTGATGACCGTAACAGGAATCAGGAGGCAGAATGGCCGTTGACTGGATTTCGGGTCACCAGTGGCAACGGCTACAAGAGCACCCTATAAAGAATTTAACCTGGATCGATAGGGCCCATAGTGGGGAAGGTTTTGAATTATCTCCTGTATGAATGGAGAGATATCAGGCCAGTACACCTATAAAGGGTCCCACTTCTGTTTGAATCATCTCCACTTTCTGAATGGAGAGATACCACACCAGTACCAATCAATGCATGACATAAGGGTATCTCAGTAAATTACACATGGGTCAAAGGAGAGTTGTAATAAATACATTATTAATAAATAAGTACATGTATTTATCAAAATACTCTTACTAAGCGTTGTGTTGCTTGCAGTGCTGTCAATCGGCCAGGCTGAGCCGGGCCAAGGTCACCCTGAACTTGGCCCATTTTAAAACAATGGGCATTGGGCTGAGTTCGGGCTGCACAAACTTAAAACCTGTCCCTTAATCTGGGTTAATTTTGAGCCCATAATTGCATATTCATGGGCTTTTGTTGAATAGTTGATATATTTAACTATTTTTACTTTATTTGTGATAATAACACTTAACTATTTGATGATGACAATTATTTTATATACATACAAACCTAATATCATTATCCAAAAACAAAAATACACAACAGCCTTATCCCAATTATATGGGGTTGGAATCCTATTCCACCATTTTACTTTATTTAGGATTATATCTACCGTTAAATTATAAGCTGGGATGTCCCTCCTTACTACTTCAACTCAGTTTATTTTGGTCTTCGTCTAGTCTTTCTAGCACCTTCAACTTGCATTGTCTCACTCCTCTTCATTGGTATAGTTATTGGTCTTCGCTGCACATGCCCAAACCATCTCAATTGACTTTTCCTCATTTTATCACCTATTGGTACTACATCTAAGCTCCCACGAATGGATTCATTCATAATTCTATCATTTCTACTCTTGCCACTCATCCATCTCAACATCCTCATTTCAACCACACTTATTTTATGTACATGTTGTTTGTTGACTATCCAACATTTTGCTCCATAAAGTATGGCTATCTTATAAAATTTTTCTTTCAATTTTAGTGGTATCCGTTTATCACACAATACACCAGAAGCACCTCTCCATTTCAACCATCATGCTCTAATTCTATGAACAACATCATTTACAATATCTCCCTCTTTGGGCATGATTGATCCAAGATAACAAAATTGATCACTCCGAGGTATCTCTTGATTATCCATTCTAATTACTCCCTCGTTTCTACTCCTATTTTGGTTAAACTTGCATTCCATATATTTTATTTTAATTTAGTTTATCATAAAACCATTTGATTCTTAAACATCATTCCATAGTTCTAATTGGTATTTACCCATTTTCAAGTCTCATCAATTAACACAACATCATTAGCAAATAGCATACACCATGGCACTTTCTCTTGTAAATGCCTAGTCAACTCATCCATCACTAAGGCAAAATGTACGAACTCAATGTTGACCCTTAGTGCAAACCTATTATGATTGCAAACTCACTTGTCTCTCCCTCAGTTGTTCTAACACTAGTCATCGCTCCATCATACATATTCTTAACTATGTCAATATATCAATTTGGGACTTTTTTTTTTAATCCAAAACCCACCAAATTATTTCTCTTAGTACTCTATCATATGCCTTTTCTATATCAATAAAGATCATGTGAAGATCTTTCTTCTTTTCTTTATACTTCTCCATCAATCCCTAAAGTAAAAAAAATAGTTTCAGTTGTTGATCTCCCAAGAATAAATCTAAATCGATTTTACAACACTTTAGTTTGACTTCTTAATCAATGTTCAATCACTCTCTCACATAGTTTCATTGTATGGCTCATAAGCTTGATTCCACGATAATTGGTATAATTTTGAATATCTCCCTTATTCTTGTATACAGGGACCACAATACATTTCCTCCACTCATCCGGCATTTTTTTAGTTTTAATGATCTTGTTAAAAAGTTTAGTTAACCATGATAAGCCATCGTCTCTCATTTTCAAACTTCAATTGGGATACCGTTTGGTCCTAGTGCATTTCCTATCTTTATTATCTTCAAAGCCTCTTTAACTTTCATCACTCTAGCTAATCATACGAAACCTTATTTGCATACTACTTTGGGCTGGGTCAAGACTGGTCTCGGGCTAAAATAGAACCTATCCAAACTCGGTCTAAATAAAACATGGGACTTAAATGTTGGGCCAGGCCAACCCATCTATTTTTTAGACTGCACATGTCAGGTTTCAGGCCAGCCCGGCCCAATTGAAAGCCTTAATTGGATGTTGGAAAGGTACTAGTGTAGTATCTCGCCATTTAGATTGGAGAAGATTCAAACGCTCCACATCTACTACCTTCTTAATCTAATACCCCATAACAATGGGGAACAAAGGAGCAAATGTGGTGTCTAGGGTTTTTTTGTCATACCATGTTTTGGACACAAAAACTGACACATTGTGGTTTTTTGAATTTGGTGCCTCTTTTAAATATGGAGCAAATATTCATTACAACACTTCTTTATGGTTGTAACCTTATACATCCCATTTTTATGGGTACCTATCTTTTCATTTTAAAACTAAATTTACAGTTTTAACCCTATGCACTAAACCTTTTTGTCCAAAACATTGTAGGACATACAAAATCCTGGACACTACATTTGTTTCCCAAAAAAAAAAAAGCAAAATCTTTCAAGCCACATCAAATTCAATATAAGGAAACATGTTTCTCTCTCTCTCTCTCTCTCTCTCTCTCTCTCAATTATTAAACTGTAACTATTTATAGTTGTGGAACAAACATTCTGTCCAGGATTTTGTGTGTCGTACCATGTCCTAAAAACAGTTTTCAAATGAAAAAATAGGTATCCGTAAAAATGGAAGCCGTATGCTCTGTGCTGCCTTGTGGTGAGCTCAGACACAAAGGACCCCACCCTTCTTTGTGTCTGGGCTCACCACAAGGCAACATAGAGGATTTGAGTCCATAAAAATGGAGGGAGGATTGTGTCCGCTCCCCTAAAACCGCTAACCTCCGTTCCCTGTCAAGAGGCAGACATTTCAGCTTTGAAAAGTGATTTATACTTCTTTTTTTTTGGGTGGGGGGTGCATATCACTTTTCGGTGCAGATATGGCTGCCCCTTGACAGGGAGCGGAGGTTAGCGTTTGTTCAGGGGAGCGGACACAATCCTCCTTGATAAAAACGGGGTTTATATAGTTAAAACCATAAATAATAAATAAATAAAAAAGTGTTGAAATGAACATTTGTTACCAAAAGGGAACCAAATTCAGAAAACCATGCATCACGTGTCAGCTTGTGGTATGACTGTTGGGATCGTCTCAACAACCACTTTTGTGGTTTGGATATGACTGGGGACTGTAGAGGGATTTAGAACTGTAGATGATTTCCTCTCATGTAGAGTAGTATATACCCTCAAGATGCTTTTTCAGTCAACGTTACTTGCCCGACTGTTAGCAGCTGCTAAAACTGAACCAATTAGGTCATATTAGACGGACAATTTCTCTGATGTTCCTTTAGGTAAGTGAGATTACAGGCCAGCTTGTTTAATGTGTAGATGTACATGCAGTGGTTATCATTGCAGGCCAACCACATGGAAAGGAAAAAGCATCAAAGGATGTTGTGAGAACTATAATTTCAACAGACCAGTAGAGTAGATTTATTAAGATACTTAGAGATGTTTTTTCTCCTTTTTCACATATTTGGGCCTACACTGCTACCCTTGTCCACTGCATCACAAAGGATCTACTCCCTATTAAATGATGCACACACCTCCTTTGAGTCTTTGGGCTAAAATTTGGATGATTCAAAAACAGTCAAAGAATATTGATTACCTTTAAGTAATAATAATAATAATAATAATAATAATAATAATAATAATAATAATCTAAGAATAAGGGGTTCATATGTGACACGGTAGTGATTATGACCAATATGTTGACTTTTGAAAAAGAAAAAAAAAATCTCCTTTGGTGGAATCCATATGTTTATTTGGACGGTGAAATGGGCTTCTAAAAATAATAATAATAATAAATATATTATGTGTAATGTGATAAAAAACAATTATCTTGTCATGCCAATATATGATTTCATGGTTGACTGAGAGGATATTCTCGCTCAGCCCTTTTGTGATTCATTAAAATAAATAAAAATAAAATTAAGTAATGATAACAGGGTTACATGGCCAATTGTGTGATAAAATCTTGAGTAATTCAAGGGCACAATGCTATGATTTGATGAGCCCTTATTTGGATTAAAATATATTCTGTTAAACCTGAAAAAAAAAACTTTATGTTAAAATAAAAACATGTGTAATGTGATAAAAAAAATGATCTTATCATTCCAATATCTAGTATTATGGTTCCATAAGAAGATATACTCACTTTGGTTCTTTTGTGGTTCATTAAAAAATGGGGAAAAAAAGATAGGAAGGAAGGTTACTTAGTTAATTATGTGATAAAATCTCAAGTAATTCGTTTAAGGACAACACGATGCTATGATTTGAATGGGTCTCTATTTGGATGATAAAATATATTCTTCTACAGCTGCAAAGATATACTTACGTTTAACCCAAAATAAAAAAACTCTTATGTGTATTGAGATAATAAATAAGTTATCTTATGATGCCAATATTTGATTCCGTGATTCACTAATATACTCATTTGGTACTTTTGTGGTTCTTTAAAAAATAAAAATAATAAATAATAAAGATAAGAGGGTTACTTGGCTGAATGAGTCCATATATGAATGGTGAAATATATTCTTTTAGAAGTGCAAATAAAGGTTTTTACCAAAGGAAAAAAATTCATACGTGTATTATGATTAAATATCATCTTATCATAGTAATATCTGATTTCGTGATTCACTTAGACGATATACTTATTGCTCGATCCTTAAGTGGTTCATTAACAAATTAATAAGTCATAAAAAAAAATTAGTAACAAGAAGGTTACTTCACCAATTATGTGAACAAATCTGAAGTCATTTAAAAGACATAATGCTATGATTTAAATGAGTCTTATTTGGATGATGAAAACAAAATCTTAAAGCGGTAAAAAAACTCTTACATTTTTACCAAAGAAAAAAAAAATCTTACATTATGAACAAAAAATTCATCTTTATCTGATTTGGTGATTCACTAAGAGGATATACTTGTTCGATCATTTTGTGGTTCATCAAATAATATATAAAATTAAATTAAATTAAAGAGAAGAACGAAGATTATTTGGCTGATTATGTGATAAAATCTTAAATAAATTGTTTAAATGACATAATGCTACAAGTTCAATGAATCTTATTTGGATGTTAAGATATATTCTTTTAAAGTTGCAGGCTGCAGTCACTAGTAGGGATAATATTATCAAAATAATAATTATAATAATCTTATCACAAAAGGGTTACTTGTTGATCAAATGATAATATCTTAATGTAAGCATTTTAAAGAATAACGCAATTTGCACGAGTCATTTTAAAACATACCTCATGATTATTTTTTAAAACGAATGCTATTAGAGGTGACACTAATTTTAGATGTACTTCTATCTATTATTACAATAAAATTCTATTATTATAAATCCTGTACAACTAACCAGTTGAGATCATCTCCTGTTCACAAGTAATCTTGTGGTGTTAGGAGACAGACACATCTTGAAGGGTTCAGGAGAGGATCCTTTTGGACAACTAACATGTGGTTTTGTAAATAAAGTCATAAAGAATGCAAAAGAGAGGTTAATTAATATTCACTTGTTATTCTTGAAAACGTTAAAACATGTGCCATGAGAGCAAATCCTATGCAATAAGCTTAAAATACATTAACTGAAAACTGTTTTCAAAACAAGACACGTATACGAATAAATTGTAATTTCAATCTTGGATGGGAGCTTTAATATACATGTCACATTATACATGTTCTTTGATGGTAGTTTCTGTTAACTGTATTTTCAGGCTACAGTAGAGGATTTGCTGACTGAAGAAATTATTTATCCGAAAATATATACATAGAGAGAGAGAGAGAGAGAGAGAGAGAGAGAGAGAGAGAGAGCAATAATAACAAAAGTGACAAGGAATTAAGTAGCCATGTGGAAAAATGGAAGAAACCCTTGCACAACGAAACTGTTAATTAATGCTAATGGTCTGAGTTAACAAGCCACATAGGGCAAGAGTACAAGTAAACGAAGCTAGTTCAAGCCATATTACGTACAAGCAACTACTTCCTCAACCAATGCTCTCTCAAACCCTTTCCCGTACAAGACTCTCTCTCTCACACACACATACACAACTATATAAGTACATTAAAATATAGTTAAGATGACACTCATCACACACTCATTAGAAGATCAAAACCCGTGAGAGGCAAATGGCCAGTACCACGAAGTCGTCTTCAACCTCTGGGGGAACCACTCAACAATCCATAACAAGCAAGACACTCACAGGAGTAGGCAACCTAATCAAGCTTCTCCCCACTGGAACTGTCTTCCTGTTTCAGTTCCTCAGTCCAGTCTTAAGCAACAATGGCCAGTGCCGCACGGTTGACAAATACCTAACAGCTATTCTCCTTGCTGTCTGTAGCTTCTCCTGTTGTTTCTCCTCTTTCACAGACAGTTATGTGGGTAGCGATGGACAGACTCACTATGGGATCGCAACCATCCAAGGGCTTTGGACCTCGTCCAATTCAGGATCGGTTAACTTATCCACCTATAAGCTTCAAATAGGGGACTTTGTTCATGCTTTCTTCTCTTTGATTGTGTTCGTGGTGGTGGCTCTCTTGGACCCCAACACGGTTAACTGCTTCTATTCTTCGTTCCAGTCGACCCAGAAGGTGTTGCTGATGGTGTTGCCTCCCGTTATTGGTGCCCTCTCTAGTGCAGTGTTTGTGATGTTCCCTGACAATCGTCACGGCATAGGGTATCCTTCAAGCTAAGCCAGACCTCGTAATCGTCCTAGTGTGATAGACATAAAATATATCATCTTTATATTTGATTTAATGCTTCCCCTACAGAATTTGTGCTTCTTCTTCTTATTTAAATATATATCATCTATTTTATATGTAATGCGATGCTTCCTCTACGGAGGTTATGTGAATTATATTTATCATTCTCCTTTGAATGTATTAAAGGGTTAAAAAAGGAGTATTAATTTGTGATTTGATGATAGCTTCAATTCCTTTAATGGTTTCCTTATTCCAAACTTTCTTCTCTGACACTGACAGACTTTGTGTGACTTTGATATGACGATAGCTTCCTTCAATGGTTATCGTGCCTGCTTTGACTGCTCAACTGAAAAATCTCTGTTGAGATGGCCAGTAACAGTAACAGGGATCAGGAGGCAGAATGGACGTTGACCGGATTTCGGGTCCCCAATGGCAACGGCTATAAGAGCACCCTATAAGGAATTTTATCTGGATCCATAGGGTCCACAGTGAAGAGAGGTTTGGATTATCTCCCGTCTAAATGGAGAGATATCAGGCTAGTACACCCGATAAAGGGTCCCACTTGTGTTTGAATCTTACCAATCAATGCATGACATAACATGATTCCTAAGAAAGGTGTCTCAATAATTTACACAGGGAGAGTTGTAATAAATACATAATTGATAAATAAGTATATGTGTATTTATCGAAACACCCTTTATCAAGCCTGTTGTTGCATGCTGGACAGGGCTGTCAACCGGGCTGGCTGGGACAGACCAAGGTCAGCTCAAACTAGGCATGAGGTAGTCAGCCAGAAATTGGCCCGTTTTAAAGTGACTAGCTTTGGGCCGAGTTCAGGCTGCCCCAACTTAAAACCACTTTCTTAACTACTTCAGGTCGGGCTGGATAGTGGGCAGAAATTAAGCTTATTCAAACTCAACCCAAATAAAACTTCAGACCTAAATGCTGAGCGTGAACTCAGTCCAGCCTGAAGTTTAATTGGTCCAACCCATTTATTTTTCAGGCCAGACAAGTCAGGCTTTGGGCCCGTCTGGTCCAATTGACAGCCTTAATGTTGAAAAGGTATGGTATCTCCCCCTTCATATTGGAGATGATTCAAATCCCAAACAACTATTACCTATTCTCAATTTTCATATCTCAAAACGATGAAAAAATGTAAACCGAAGTGGAAAAATCTCTCAAGCCACATCAAATTCAAGACAATGAAACATCTCTCTCTCTCTCTCTCTCTCTCTCTCTCTCTCTCTCTCTCTCTCACATATGTAAAGAGAACATAATTTGAATAGAAAATGAATCCATCTTTCTACTTCTGCGTTAGAGGGGGCCAGGGGGAGGATCATCTACAATTCGAATTCCTCTACAATCAAGAACGGGTCTTTCACAGCTCATGTGGTTTGATTTGATTGATTCCTGTTTACCAGCACGATTTGAACTTCAAACTTCAGTCAAATCGTGGCAACTTATTATAGGCCCGTAACTATAGAGGACTTCAAATTATAGACAATCCTCTTGTCCATACCCAAAGATAGACCCATTTACTAAATGTTCTTCGGATCCGTTAAATACATGGAAGGGCCTGGTCCACCCTAAAACAGAGAAGACTAGAGAATTATCCAAGCCTTTTTTCCCACAACCTTTCTTATAAAAGCTTCTTACAAAACTCTCTCATTCACCAATTAGTAGCAAGACGATTGTAAGATTTATGTATGTAGTTCTCTTTCAAAACTTCTTCGAGTGCTTCACGTACAAGAGAAGTCAACTTTCATTGTGCAAACCCCAAGGAGTTGTGCAGTTAGAAAGGATCATGCCTCAAGAAGTGGAGGTCCTGAGTTTGAAACATACCACCTTGGGGCCAATTGCATGGGCATAAAAAAAAACCTGATTTACACGGTATGTGGGAGAGATAGGGAGTTCACTTACCCTGAGGACTTGGTTAGGTACTCTAGGAGGCTTGGATACTTCAGTATAAAAAAATGTTTTGTTCTGCAACACACAAGTTTCCTTGCATTTACCATATGTTTCCTTGTGCATTTATGCATTTCCCATTTTGTAAGCAGATGCATCGATATGGAAACAAATGTTTGTTGGGAAAATTTTCTTCTTCCCCACCTCAACCTAGCTTGGGTAACCCACATAACTGGAACAAGTTCGGTACATGCCTCAATAAAGAGGACTTTTCATAGACCTTGAAGGAAAGGAGTGAAAATAATCAAACTTTGTTGATATAAAAATTGATAGCACAGTACAAATGTCTAGCTTCCTCAATTCAAGGGAAATGCATCTTTCTCTAGAGTCGTCCTTCTTGATTGTGAACAAACTACTAATGGAGATTAAGGAATAAACCAGGTCCAATCCTCTCGAATTGGATTACAAACTACGTCATGTTACTCCTACTGTTAAAATAAACCTACTCCTACTCCTACTCCTACTCCTAAGATAGAAGAGACTTGATGATGATGTTGATGATCCTTTCTTCTTCTTGCTCTCGTCTATTTATGTTGAGCTAATTAGTTATAGCATCTTCTCCATGTTGTAGGGTGGTTATTTTCCACTTTCCACCTTTTTACGCCGTCATGCCACTTCCTCAATTCTTTATCATGGCATCGAATGCTCATCGTGTGGCACATCGTGGCCCTACTTCGTCTATTTCTTATAAGCAATGAACCATGTTAGTTGCATGCTAAATGTTGTGACACCTGTCTCGATGAAACCAATTCTTTTTTCCTGCATCCTTGTTTGAAACATGCCACATGTCTCTATTCTATGGACTGGTTCTAAGTTCAACAAAATTCAAGCATCCTTCATCCATAGACAAATTTTTGAAATGTTGCCAACAAATTCCCCCACACGTATCTAGTTTAGATCTTAACTAGACACGTGTGTTCTTCCTATAACACTCTAGATATATCTACATGGGTCTCACTGGTTGTTTCGGAGATTCGTGCTTGAAGTTGTAACTGATTTAACTCGATCACCTTAGCTAAACGTCATCTTCATCAAGAAGAAAGATCTTCTAATGTTACCTGTTTTCTGGATTTTCTCAACTTCCCATGCTCTCAAGCAAAGGAAATAGTGGTTCTTGTGTAAAAAACTGAACCATTTTCACCACCCAATGGCAACTCTTCCTTCCGTGTTTTTATAAATACCTATCTCTAGCGTCATCTTGCTTTCATCATTCTTTTCCATGATCATATGTCATTCTCCTACAATCACGCTTACAGACCTCGACACTTTTGGAGTGGTTTCAAACCTTGTTAAATGGGGTACTTTCCCTTTTTTTTCCTACAACTAGTACCTAGTTCCACTTGCTCATGAGATTATTCGATGCCTACTTTTCACATTATTCCCTCCATCCAAACCAACACCCCATGGCTAGAGGATGGTAATTTCATCTTGGATATCCTTATTTTAAAGAGCTAGAGAATTTCATGAGTCCATCAGATAATCTTGGAGTACTTCTCAAATCATGGAGGAGTGTTTTACGGATAGGGAGGTTGCACCATCCGCAGCTTTGGAGATGGAGTTTCCTTCTACACGTCACTCTCTCTCCTACCCACGGAGTGGTTTTGAAAAAGAACATGCACTTGGAGAGGCATACTAAATTGAGCCTCGTCCCTTGCTCCTTTGATTTCATACCATTACGCAAGGAGACTACTGAGGTGATCTCCAAAGAGGTGAAAAATACAACTTGTCCAGGTTGTGGGCCTTGGTTTTTACACGACGGGTGGACTTCTTAGAAAATGAGTCCACTCATCATGGACCTAACCCATTATGACAAGTAGTCATCAGCCATTTTTAAGATGTGACTGGACATCTATGTTTGGAAAACAAAATAATTTTACTTTTAAATTCTTTTGAAATGTCTAACTCCATTCCAAGCTGGTTAACTCAGGGATTCTGGGTAAGTGGTTCGATTATGAACCAATAAAGGTTTTAAGC
>JAOXJP010072330.1:0-15255 GCA_025762735.1 Platanus orientalis
CATGGGAAAGAATATGTAGATATGTGGTTGTTTAAATGAATTTTACTAATTTCTTTGTTCAAGAATGGTAAACTTCCTTTAAGAGGGGATATCGGTTTCCTTCAAGAAGTTGTTCTCATGATTTTTTTGGGGAGCCGTATCCTCTACCCCACCTTATGGTGTGCCAAGGTGAGCAGCAAACACAAAGGAGGTGGGGCCCATACACTTTTTGCAGGGCCCCACCCCCCTTAATTTGTGTTTGTGGCTCACTGTGGCACAGGGATGCCAATTCCTTTTTTGAGGTTACTTGTGTCCTACTGCCCCATTGGTATTAGTGAGGTGGCGTAGACATGGACCTAATTTATTGCGGAATTGAAACTCTAACCATTCTCTTAAGAGAGGTCATACTGTGCCCTACGGATATGGTGTGCTTTAACAAACGCGTAAGATCCATTCATATGCAGAAATGGATACATGGCATAAAAAAATGAAAATCACCCTCCCCCCTCCCCAAAATAAAAGTGTAAATCACTTTTTCCATGTCATGTGTCTGTCTCTACAAATGAACTTTAGGCATTCATTAAGGGGCCCCACCAAATCTGTGTTGCATACCGTGCCATCTCTCTTAAAGAGACATGTGTCAGTTGTTATTCAGATTGGATACCCTTCTGTTTCAATTCACAGATGAACCCAAATCTGGTAAAGTTTCCTGCACATACGGTGTGTCAGTTTAACCGTCAGATTAGTTCAAAAGGTAATCATGTCGATTTAATGTGGGGTATGGGTGTTATGTGGATTTCAATCGAAGGCTAAGAAAACATCTCATATGCTGAAAGCTTTAAGGTATTTAAATTTATTTGAGAACTCCAACCTAGAAACCCATAAAAGCTTTTCCATTCCTTTTAGTTGTGCATGTTTAAAAAGGGGTAGTGTTTTGGATGGAGGGAATATTTTCAACCATCATTGTCCACAGTTTTCTTTATGTTGTATTGATTAGATGATATTTCTTAGAGATAATACTGATAATAAAGGACAAGGTTTTCATTTTGATGTGATTGAGAAACTTATGAATCAGTCAAAACAGAATGTTTGATCTCTATTATAAAAAAACATCTATGACAAATCACTTTCCTATATTATCTTTAAGAAAGCTTCGTGGACATTTCCATAAAGAAAAGCACGTGCCTTCCAACTAGTCTCTATGTCCCTTCTTAATGAAGTACCCATAGCCCCCAATCAATCAACCACCATCTCTCTCTCTTTCTCTCAGAGAGCATTTGCTTCGTGCCATTAATTAACACATGATGTGTTTTTAAATTTGATGTCTTTTATTGACCACCTACTTTTTCAATTGAATACTTTTTTGGACCCTTTTACCCACAAAAACAAAAAATTTATGTTTATAATTCACCATATATATATATATATATATAAGGAATCAGAGAATCTATTATTGATGAACAATGATTCTATTGTTGATGAACAATACTTTTCCATTTTCTTACCACGTGATTCTATTGTTGATGAATAATGATTCTATTGTTAAGGAACAATACTTACCACATGTTATGAGTTTATTGGTAAAAGATTTTTTTTATTTTTATCTAATCTTTTAATGTTATCTGATTTTTCTCTCTTTTGTACTCCCTCCTTCTGCTAAATGTCGTAAAGGATCTTCTTTTATCGGCCTATAACCTGTTAAGGTCCTGTCTAATAGGTAACAGGAGATGATTGGCGGGAAAAAGTGAATTGCATTTTAAAAAAATTACAATTCACTTTTTCCCTCCAATAATGTCCTGCCATCTGTTAGACAGAACCTTAGCAGGTCATAACTGACAGAAGAGGATCCGGTCTATTTAAATGTTGATGTACCTTGCCATTTGTTTAACACCAACCCTACTCACCATTCTCAGTTGGCAATAAAGATAGGCTAGGGCTATAGCACCACATGCATACTCCTGCACTTTCGACAACTCACTCAATAGCATTAGATACATGAGAAGCACTTGTGTCGCGAACTTGTTGATAAATAATGTACAACCCAATAAAAATAACAAATATGTCTTGGCTGCACACTCAAGTTAGGTCGGATCATTGTGGTCATTAAACTGGCTAAACAAAACCCTCAGGTACTCCAACTGCACAAACTGACCCCGAACGGCTCCAAGCTCCTCCGCTACCTGCTAGGGTGAGACTCCCAACTGGGTAACCACTAAGCTGACCACATCCTTATCTGATAGCCTCTCGATGCTTGTTGAGATAGCCCTACCAATGACAAGAATCTCCAATAGACTCCAAATGTCATCTAGAGTAATGATCATGTCCCCGAAAAGCATGTGAAAAGTGTTGGTTTGTGGATACCATATCTTTATAAAGGCCGACACTACTACCTTATTAAAAAACTGGTAAGATACTGAAATCAAAGGATAAAGACCAGAAACACCAATCAATACTTTGAACATCTCGTTCAACACATTCTGATCTTTCAGTACCTACTCATCAATTTTCTAGGTGTGGGATATGCATTTTAATGGTTTCCTCTTTTGCAATCAAAACAAACAATATTAATAACAATACTAAATATAAACATTGGAAACTACTGACATTGAATAACAATAATAAATAAAAACAATCAATATGTAATACCTCTTGCTACCAAATTGTTGTACCAGCGTGTGTACTAAAGCTTAATAGCAATGACAGGTCTTCCGACGCTCTAGGAACGTTCGAAGACTCATCAGGCTTTTTAGAGTTTTTGGTGTATAAATATATTAGGTTGTCATCTACATAATTCTGAGACACTAATGGTTCTAACGGTTTGGATGCTGTTGACATTTGGTAAGCACGATTTCTCATAGCCAATGTCATTGGTGAGACATGAGCACAATGAGAGGTGCTATAAAGAGAAGTGTCAACATCCATATCTGTCATATAACCAATTTTTTACAATCATTTTTTTCAACAAAAATTCTAGAAAAAACAATTATTTTTATGTTTTTTTTGGACCCCCTTGTTCGGACCTGGTGGTCCAAATAGAACACCTCTGTTCGGACCAGCAGGTCCTAATAGAGCGCCGAAAAGAAGACCAAAAAAAAACTTTCTAAAAGAAAGAAGGGAAGGCAGGAAGGGTGGTGAAGTAGTAGCGGTGCGGTGGCAATGGCAAAAGAGGGGAAGTGAGGGGAGATGTATGGGAGACAGAGAGAAGGGAAGGGAGGAAGAAGATGGGGGTGAGATACGAGAGAGAGAGAGAGAGAGAGAGAGAGAGAGAGAGAGAGAGAGAGAGAGAGAGAGGAAGAAGATGATGAGGGAGTGCGAGTGATATGTGAGATAGGAAGAGAGAAGGGATAAGGGAGAGAGTGGATAAGATGGGGGTGTAGAGAGAAATTAAAGAGAGGGGGAGGGGATACAGAGGGTATTTTTGGTAGGGAGAGTGTGTGATGAGAAAAAAGGGGGTGGTAAGATGGGGGTGTCGAGAGCACTTTTGAAGGTACCAATAGAAGCTCCCTTTTATTTCATATGACGTCCCCTGGTGTCTTGGACACCAATACCTTGACATAACATTTATTTCATATTAGGAATTTTAGAATCAAAACAAAGAAGCTTCGAGGGCACTAAGTATGGATAAGAAGGAATATCATAAACAATCTTAGTTGATACAAAAGTGCATAACATATATATCTTCTAATTAAATGATCTATGTAATGCAATTCCTTAGCTAAAAACCATTTAGACTATAAAATCAAATTGTAACACCCCTAAACCGGGACTCGGATATGGGATACGTAGGCGCCCCGAATTCGGATCATCGCTTTCCAATCCGATGTTCACATATCAATAACCATATATTCTCATATAATAACATTCTAAGTTCAATAATTGCATAAACATACTCATATTCATTAGGTCACAATAATTCAACATCAATTAGTCACAGCAGATAATATGCTATAATCTCCAATGTAAGTCAGTATAGTAGAGAAACCACTATCTACATCAATATGGTGCCTTTTTCAAACTTATCCTAACCTTTTACCCAAATTTTCTATCTTTGATTGATAAGATCCTATTTCTACCCTTCTAACTAAAGTGGATAATAGGAAATGAAATTCCACTTGGTCTATACTGGAATGATCCTGGAGGGGGTGAATAGTATCTTACCCAATTTTAATTATTTAATTCAATTACTTTGAATCCTCAGTTATAATTACAACCAATCTCAACTATATAGTTGCACAGTTGATATATTCAATACCTTAGAATGATATAAACTATGTAAGCAAGGAAGTCACGCACACAACTACAAGATGAACACAATGTTTACAGTGTTTTGACAACCCTCCAATCCCTACTCCACTTTGGAAACCACTTCCCTGAGCTGTGTTGATTTTTATTAATAGCTTACAACCATCATAAGAAAACCAACTGAATTTTGAAACTACTTACAAGTTTTGCAATCTCCTAATCGCTTTGTAAGCAATGCATCCACACCCTATGACTCCAATGGATTTGTTAGTGTCTAAGGACTCTAACGGACACTTCAAGATTGTGTTTTTTGTACCACCCCACACATGCATCACATTGTGTAAATAAGGTAATTTGGTTATAGGTTAAATTGATTTGACCCAAAGACCATAGAAGGCCATAGGAGAACCTTGAAACCTTGGGATTATGCCCAATAAAAAAGAGAAGGACTATAATTCATGTAACACTCCACACCATGATGCACATATTACTATACATGTGTCACACTTAGAATAATAATATGTGTCACATAGTTTTATACACACATAAGACCACTTAAATACACATATATTGATCAGATCATTAACACAATTTTAGAAAGGCACCAACAAAATATAGAAATAATCTATGAGTGAAACTTATACCTTTGGATAGGCACGGAAGTCTAGAATTTTACGCAACAAACGAATATCAAAACAGACACCAAACGAAAAAGTTAAAAGCAATTTACTGAGCAAAGAAAAAAAAAAGGGGTCAAGGATATGACCAGTTCCGAAGCTATCCCAAACAAATGAGACAACTTCATAAATAAATTTGTCTCAATCCTGTTGGAATCACCCTACAAATAATATATTATTGGAAAGATCTATAAATCTACTTTCCAATCCCATAAATGGTGAGTAAATTGAAGTTTCCTAGAAGAAGTTATGACAATTTTCCCACCAAGTATCTATGCTGTCTGGTATGGTCTGAGTTACTAGATTTTAAAGTAACATAAAAAATGCACCAATAAAAATGTAGAATGATTTAGAGATCATGCTATACATTCTTGGAAGGTATTGAAGTTTAGTTCGAAACAAAAAAATGACAAGTGAATATGAGTTTTGTAGAGAAAATTATGGCCGTTTTTCCATTGGTGTATGTGTTGGAAAAATTCTACTAGGATGATGCCATCAAAATGGAAAATTCCGCACAACTGCAATTTTTTAAAAAATTTTAAGGAATTTTTCACTAAAGACCTACCTAAACACGAAATTGGCACAGAGGATTGGGAACGCTCCCCTAAACTAACGCTAACCACAATCCCTTGTCAAGGGGCAGGTACATCAATGCTGAAAAGTGATATGCACCCCCAGAGGGGATCAGGGTTGTTATTTAGGCTTATAAAAATAAAGAAATTCAAAACAAAAATGATCTTTTAAAGAAGTTTGTAAATTTGAGGATTTTGAATAGAGAACAAGAGAGAAAACTAGGTTTTGAAAAGATTTGGGGATTTTCCCGAAAAACAAAGATATGAACGTTTTTTTGCAAACCAAGAGGTAAGAATACATGTAACCTCTTATTTTGTTTTGATTCTGTAGGTTCTTAGATCCTGGTTAATCTCGTTTTGCAAAAGATTTTGATCATTTTGTTCTTGACTTGAATTGTTTTAAGTTCTTAAAAGCTTGTTTTATAAATGATTTTTTTTGTAAGAATGCAACTAAACTATTGTTTTGATTTCATTCTTTAGGTTCATAGAACTCCATTGATTATGTTTTGCAAAGGTTTTAATCATTTTTAAACCAAATTTAAATCGTTTTTCATTGGTTTTGGTTTTGCCTAAAGTTCTAAAATATAGTTTTGAAAGAAATAAAATAGTTTTACAAGAACATGATGTAAAAGTGATTTGTTTTGAATTTTATATGATTTTTAAAGTGTTGAATCATTGATTTTGAATCTGTTTTGTATTATTAATACATGTAGAACTATGTTTTTTTTTTTTATGGAAAATTAATAGTTTTAAAAGAGGGTTTCATTCCAAACACTGTAAAGGCTATCATAGGAATTATTTTAATCTTGTAAATAATTTTAAAGGTAACGATCTACTGATTTGTAAGAAATTTTATGTTTGATCCTTTGATTTATTCTTAGTGATCTTAAATTCTATTTTATCAAGAAAGGTGCTGATTTTTACATCCAACCATTAAGGATTCTCAAGAGTATTATTTTGGACAAATTTGATATCATTTAAAAAACATATTCTATAGATTGTGCTTAGTTGGATCAAGTATATTCTTATATGTTATTTTGACTTAAATTAATGTAAATGATTGTCATTTGTTGCTTCTATTAACTATATGAGTTGATTGAAATTGCAAGAGAATGATATGTTCTGTTAGAAAGCCACCTTGCCCATCAAGAGGAATTATTGATGGAACCCTTCTCACCTGGGTATAATCGGTGCTAGCGAACCCTTTTCAACTGGGTTTAAATGCTACGAACTCAACTCTTTTCATTGGAGTTTAAATGGTGTGAATTGTTATATGTTCTAGTTTTATAGCAAATATATGTTCTGTTTTGTTCTTGTTTATTTCAGTTAGTTGGATTAGAGACTTTATTTCAATTTGAATTTTGAGAGATGTAATAAGTTAGGGATTTTGAGTATTTGATTTTAGTTGGTGGATAGGATTATGCCAGAATATTTATTTAATTGAATGAGAATGTAAGACATTGTTTATGGATTATTCATAAGATTATGATTTATGAGTTATAGGATTTTAGATAGGTATGATTTATGGGAATGCGATTAATTGTGTAATTATTGGAATTGATCGATGTTTTATTTCGATGCATATGAATGTAAAGCGAAAAATTTATGTAGATTAAAAATGAATGAACAAATGAAAAGTAAAGTGATGTGTTAATGTAACATGCCAAAATTCATGACCCAACTAGTATGGGTTTCAGGAAGCGACAAACACACACTTCTAAGTCATAATGAACTAAATCCATCTCAAATAGGCTATTTGATTACCTAATGCCATAATTTTACTCATTGTAAAGTTCAGGCGTTAGGTATTAAAATTCAAGCGTTGGACTTAAATTTGGGCGTTAAGCCTATGGTACCCACTAGTCTCATTTATATGAGATCTAGAGACCCCTCTAGGGTTTGGCCCATCCTCATAAACCTAACTCCACTCTTAACCATCCTCAGAAATGAAGTTGGGTCCACTATTGGGCATTTAGGTATCCAACACCTAAATTTTACCTATAAGTGAAATTCACACGTTAGACATAAAGTTCAAGCATTGATATAGAGTTCAGGCGTTGGCTAGTAAAACACATATAACTGACTCCTTTCAATGGCACACATCCCTATGACATCTTATGATGTACATGTTACGAGAAGCCACCCTAAAAAGTTGGGTGGCTGGGATGCCTAACACCTTCCCCAACCATAACGTATCAGTTTACCCTACTTTCTATCAAACTAGACAATTTAGGAGTTAATATACTAGACACTAGGGTCTAGACTAGGATAAGTATAATTTTTTTTGTTGATGTCAATCGTACGGACTACTGACATTAGCGTCTATACAAATGCTACAATACTTGTTTAGAGGAAGGTGAGTGATTTGGATAGAGCATGGTTTATCATATTTTTTGGTGCTATAAGATGAATTTTTTAAAACTTGGAAGTGATTTTGAAATGTTAGTGAATCCAATTTTGAGGAAAATGACTACTGTGTTTCCATGGAATTGTTTGCTATGATAAGATGGTAGATCCTAGTTAGGATCTTCTAAAAGAAATTTTAATATGATTGGAGCACGGATGAGATGTTAGGAACCTTTTTTTAATTATCTAATATCATTGTGCCAACTATTTTCCCATTTATATTACACTGTTTATTTAGTATTTTAAGAATTTGGGCCATTGTTTCTATGGGTATCTTTTTTTATAGCCTTCCATTGATATTGATGCACGTGTATAATGTTGATGCACATGTTGGAGCATTTGGATGATATGTTAGGCTGTGTGGTGATGTTTGATGCCTTAGACTTTTGAAAATAATGACTTTTTTATTTATGGATTGTATAACCCAGTTTGTTTTTGAGTTAGGATTTTGCACTCCTATTTGTGATATTGGTGATCTTTTTCAATTGTGTGATAGGTTGTTTTTATGGGCTTGGTGATTTGAAGTGTTATGGAAATGTTTGACATAAGGCTACGTCTGATCATTCAGATTTGGACCAAATCCAGTGGAATCCAAAATAAAATTCCATTGATTAGACGGATTCCCCACATCTGGTTGATTGCATTAGAAACCTATCGATTTTTGTGCAAATCCAATGGAACCCGTCTCTTTGTATTTTTTTAGTTTTTCTTTTCCATCTTAGAAGGTCAGATTTGTGACCAAATCCAATAGAAACTCCTCTCTATTGTGTTGACCATTAATCTCTTGTGGATTCCAAAAATTTTGTTTTATATTTCTTTGCAATCAAATAACAAATGAAATTATTTTATTGCTTTCAATTCCTTGTCTAATCCTTTCTATTCCTTGTACTATTGGATTCTCAAATTTCTTTTCTAATCCACTCAAATCTGGACGATCAGATGGAGCCTAAGTGAGGCTTTGAATTCTGTTATGAGTGATGGAATCATCTTGGGGTTGTGCAAAATAATTGTCCCAGTGCCTAGATTACTATAGTCAAACTTGATGGGAGTAATTATCTTACTTATTCACAATTAGAAATGCTAGTTCCTAGCTTGAAGATTCTACCTAATCCAAGTGAAAGGCTGAAAGTTCAATGGTCATATCACGGCTTCTACACTCTATGTAGCCTAACGTCAGTAGTACTTATTTCTTATTGTCCACAATGAAGGAGATTTGGACCCTATGACACAGACCTATTCTGCAGTGGGTCATGTAGCTTTAATTTATGAGCTCTACTAGATTATCTGGCAAATGAAGTAGGGTGAGCGGTTGGTAGTCACTTACTACATGTTGTCTATGTGAGGAAATTGATCAGTTCCAAACCTTTCTAGCTAAATGTCTAGAAGATTCAACTACTCATCATAGTTTGACCAACTTCAAGGGGATAACATAGTTGGAATTCTATAACTATAGCATCAATGTGAGAATATTCTATTCATATATGGAGTTCAAAAGTGTAGCATTAAATCATATAAAAGTACTAAAAAGGTGTAGCACCTTTCATGTCGTAGGAATATAAATTGTATGCAATAATATATACGTGGGAGGTCAAAATGAAGCAAAAGGGAGAGAAATATACAAAACAGAGACCATTTGGATCAATTCAGAACTTACTAAACCAGTCAAAAAATTGGTGGATCGATCCAAAAGTCTACTGGACCCCCAAAATGTTTTCCAGAACAAAGTTGGACTAATCCAAATATGGTGGATCATTCCAACTGGGTAGAATAAAAATAAAATAAAATAAATGGACTCATGAAAACTCATGATATTTCACCTCTAGAAGTGTGGGGGACCCACTACAGATGACCCAAAACCCTAAGTTTGCCTTATTTAGAGCTAAAAACACATGATTAAAACAAAGAAAAGGAAAGGAGAGGAGAAGAAGAAAGGAGAAGAAAACCCTCAATTTGGCAAGGTAAACTTAGGAGCTCTCACCATGAGAGATTTGCTTGGTTTTAGGGTTTTCTTCTAGCTTTTTATTAGATCTCATTGTTTTTGTTGTTCTACACTATATTTATTGCAAAGAAAGAAAGTTTGGAGGATTCCTTGAAGAAGTTTAAAAGAAAGGAGATTCTACAAGAGGACTTATGAATCGAAGAAGAAATATCCATAGTAAGTAGTTATACAATGTATACACTTGTTTTTACTCTTAGGATTTTAGATCTATGATTCTTAAACTATTGATTTGAAGCTTATGGTCTAAAGTCCATGGATTTGATGAAGAATGAGTGGGTCTACATGATATACCCATTTTTTCACTAGTAGGGTCTTAGATATGTATGTATTTTAAAGGATTATGAATTTTCCATGCCAAAATCTCTTGGGTCTTTGCACAACCTCATGGATTTAAATGACTATGATTTCCTTGTTGGGATCTTAGTCATCTCTATTTGAATGTATGATTTATGCCTAATTGGAGGATTTTGCTTTTTCAAAACATGTAGATTCACCCATTTTTTCTCTAAGAAGATTTGTAAAAGTACCTATGGAATCATCCCATGAGACTTGAACTGTTTCACCATTGTGCTTTAATTTATATTTGTAAAGGAATAAAAAATGGTTCCAAAATCCATAGTTTCGTATGTGCTCTAGACGGGTCAAGAAAATTCTTGTGTTTGTTGTTCTGAATGCTCTTAGTTTTGCCTAGGATATATGCATCTATTTCACTTAGATGTGTATATCTGTTCTAAAGTATGAATTGCACAAGAATATGTTTGTGTGTTTGAATATGGATTTGCAAAGATTATAGTTAGAACTTTCCAAAGATTTGTTTTGTCCCAATATGCTATGTTTAAGTATATGAAGTGATAATTGTATAAGTTATGTGTTTTAAAGATCAAATCTATTTGCCCTCTCATCAAGCCTTTTAATAAGTGCGATTAGGTACCTAATCACTAGGTCACATTAATAGGTGAAAGGTGTGCGCCTAATCATCGGGCCTTATAATAGGTGCGATCAGATACCCAATCACCGAGTTACATTAATAGGTGAAATGTGTGTGCCTACTCAACGGGATTTATAAATGGTGCGATCCAGTGCCTACTCACTAGGAAACAAAAGTGGTGTGATTTGTGTGCCTTCTCACCAGGCCTTATAATTGGTGCGATCAGGTACCTAATCATGGGATCAAATAAATAGGTGAAATGTATGTGCCTACTCACCGGCTTTATAAATGTTGTGATCAAGTGCCTACTCACCAGACCACATAAATGGTGCAATCTATGTGCCTATGCATCGGGCCTTATAAGTGGTGTGATTAGGAAGCCAATCATCGAGTCACAATTATAACACCTTGCATATGTCTAAGTGCCCATAAGAAAATTAATAAAGGAATCTGACAAATGTGAGTAACTCATTACCCAAAAATGGAATTAACATGTTATAGAAGAGCATAAGGGAGTGGAGAAGGCTTAAGATCCAAAAGAAATGTAAAAGGACCCAAGAATAGAAAGCTGGAGAATCTCGATTGGTCGAAAATGCCAGTTTCCATCAGTCAAAATTTTTAGGCGTTCTGGACCTGAGATAAGATTTAGGATTCAATCAGTCAAAACATGTTGCTTTGATCAATCGAGCTAACTTCGATCAGTTGAAACATGTTGATTCGATTAGTGAAAATAAGCTTGATCGGTCGAAGGTTAAAAATAGTTCGACGGGTCAAAATTTGAAAATTGTAAAATTTTTAAATCAACCGAAATTCCAAAATTAGACATCTTTTGAAGTTAGGATTCGTTTGTGACAAAACAAAACCCCTAAATTTCCTAATTTAGATCTATAAACATTGGAAAGAAGCTAAGAAGAAGAGAGAAATGAGAAGTGGGAAAGGAAGATCGGAAACACTCCTTAGACAGCAAAGTAAGCTCGCAAATCTTAGATCTACGCAAAGTTCATTGAGTTTTGGGAATTTGGCCTTGGATTCATAAAGATCTATGCTTAATGAGTACAAATCATGTGATGTGCAAAGAAAGTGATAAAGAAGTGAGTGAATTAGAGATTTAACATTGAAAAAAGAAGTAAAGTGATTGTAAGTAATTACGCTTAATATGCATGTGTTTGAATTCTTAGGATTATAGATACATTGATTTGGAAGTGGAATCTCTACAAAAGATCTTAGATCCATGAGTGTTTTTTAGTGTTGTCCTAAGATCTCAAGTGGAATTGTGTGAATTTTACCCATTGGAATAATGATTAAGTTTTGTTTGGCGAATCCCTTCATTTTAATGCTTTAGTTCAACGAGTCTTAGATTTGTGCTTTATCAACAAATGATTCGTTCTTGATTATTGGATCTAATTTGATTTGATTTAATTTCCTATGATCTATTTGTGTTTTACCTTATTAAATCTTAAGATCTATGTGTTACCAAGGTGATCAACCAATGTCTTCAAGTGATTTTATTTGGATTATGCCTAATCTCTTGAAAGTGATAGACATGTTAAAAATTTAAGTGATTTATTAAGATCTACATCTATTGCTTTTTATAGGTCCATTGAATCTATGATTGTCTATATGCAAAATCTGGATAAATATTTAAAACTACTGAATTCCATTATATTATGATCAAATGTGATAACCTTAATTGAATTAGTCATGGATTGTATCTATACTTTAGTACTTTTGATTTGCGCCGGATAGAATTGACTCTTGTTGATGTATGTCAATCCCATGGTCAAATGTGTAGTGGTATATGTCTTATAAGTGTCATATGCTCTCAAAAGTTTAAGACATGAAAACAAGAAGGACCAAAGACTTGAAGAAGAGACCGGAAAGTACCTCAGACTTACCACACTAAGAAGGGTATAAAACTTGCATTGTATATCATTTTAATATGTTAAAATCAATGTAGACATGGTGATAGGTCTTTCACAAAACTCAAAGGAAAAAGGCACAAGGACAAACCCCCATACAGTTCCAAAACCAAGTGTAAAATTTTGGAAGCTGAAATCGATTGGGAATCAAGCAGTCGATTGTGGTGCAATCGGTTGCGAATCTTGCAATCTATTGCAAGCAAATCTGGGAGCAGACTGAGACTCCAATGGTAAAAACTAATAGCCTATAATTGGTTGCGGAACAGATTTAGACCAAAATTCTCAGATCCGAAATCGTTTTGGGATCAAGCAATCGACTGCGAGCCTAATTGTGAGCCCCAATCGATGACGGGATCCGCAATCGATTGCGAGGAAAATTTTGGAACAAAATTAAAACACAGTTTCCAATGAGAGTTTTTCAAAATTTGAACTCCGTTTTTGGAAATCTAATGCTCCAAAAATGTTTCCTCTTATAAAAGATTTCAATCCAAGGGTCTTGGTGCTCTTCACCTCTATAAAAGGGAACTTTTCCCATTAGGGTATAGAACTCCAACACTCCAAGTTGTTTTAAAGAGAGTCATAGAGTTTACTATATTGTGAGCATCCCCCACTATTAGAAACACCATTGCCCCACTGGTTTTGAGCTTAAATAATTAACATCATATACTAGAATCACTTTCTCTTTCTCTCTTCTTGGATACCATTCTACTACTACTGAGGAGAACTTGGACTGAGCCTTTCCCTGGAGGAAACTCACATTAAGGAGCACAAGAGCTAAGTACTTGGAGTATGTGGGTAGCTAAGGCAAACTAGCTCAACAAGGAGCACCCCATTTTGAGTAACTAGCAACATCAACCAACTTGTGGTAGTATTTTCTTTACTTTGCATTGATTTTCATTCATACTTATCATTGTTCTTATTTTGCTTCCTTCGAAGACACTGAAAGCTTGACTACCTCTGCCGGAGACACCATAAATAGTGCACACTCGCCGGAGACACCGAGTGTTGTTGTTTAGCTTACTTGTGAGAAAGAAGTTTGATTTTGTATATTGACCTGGGTTGTAATAGTACCTAAATGAAATATACCTAAGCTCAGTAGTGAGCTTTAGAAGAGTAGATGTAGGCTCTAGTACCAAACCACTATAAATCTCTTATTGTGGATTGTGTGTGTGATTGCTTATCTCTTTACATGAATATTCCTTACTACTCTTGCATAGCACTTGGTTGACCAAATATTTGAGTAGACACTTTGGAGCACACACACACTTGGGCTAAGTTAAAAAAATTAAAATCAATCCCATGATAAAATTAAAAAAGGGGTAAATTTAAATTAGATATACTATTCACCCCCTCTAGAATAACCTTAGAGAAATTTCAATTGGTATCAGAGCGTAGGTTACTCACATAGGACTTAACATTCCGAGTAAAGTCCTAGCAAAAATCCTAGACGGTTAGAGAAGATAGTGGTATGTCCATTAGCATTCCTCCATTCTTCAATGGAACTGATTATGACTCTTGGAAATTTCAAATGAAGATATTCCTTATTGCCTATGACCCAAGGGTATGGAGTACAATAGTTGATAGCTGTACACAACCTAATAAACTAAGAAGTGAGTGGACCCCCATCGAGGCGTATGCTCACAAGTTCAACTTTAGAGCATTGAATGCCATAGCAAGTGACCTTTCCCTAGATGAGTTTAAGAGGATAGCTCATCTTAAGATGGCAAAGAAATCATGGAAGCTTCTCTCTGTTACCCATGAGGCTACAAGTGCGGTAAAGATGTCCAAGCTTTAAATGTTTACGGCTCAACTTGAAGCTCTTAGGATGGAGGAGAATGAAGAAATCTCTTAATTCAATGTCGAGTTATCGAGCTTGGTAAATGTTATAAGAAGTTTAGGTAAGAACATTCTTAAGTCCAAGGTGGTTAGGAAAGTACTTAGGTCCATCCCCAAAAGGTTTAGGCCTAAAGTGACCGCCATAGAAGAAAGTAAAAGCCTAGAGTTAATCGGCTCACTTTAAACTTTTGAAGCGGCCATTAAGGATCCTACAAGAATAAGGGGATTGCCCTCAAGGTAGAAGAACCCTTTGAATCAAATGAAGATTCAAATGATGACTTGGCTCTTGTGGCTAAGAGGTTCAAGAAGTTCTTTTGGAGAAATACCAAGGATTACTCCAAGAACAAACAAATGAGAAAGTCCTACTCAGATTACAAAAAATGGCTTCTATAAAGAACCTCGCATTTGCTATGAGTGCCAATGAAGGAGGCACATTGCTAAAGATTGCGGCAATAAGAAGCATAAGTGCAAGTCAAAGGGTAAAGCCATGGCTGCCACATGGGATGCTGAGTTTGAGACTTCAGAACATGAGTCCCAAAGTAGTGAGGAAGCTCTCTCATAAGAGATTAAAGCCTTTATAGCTTTCGATACTTCCATGAGTTCACTTTTAGAAAATAAGTGACTCAAGTAGTGAAGATGAGGGAGAGTACGAATAAGATGAGGGGATATATGATGCATAAGAAACATTCAATGATCT
>JAOXJP010072341.1:0-15255 GCA_025762735.1 Platanus orientalis
ATCCCAAAAGTTAAAGCATACAGTCTAACACATTCCATCAGATTTGGGGCTTTTGGGTTAGGTTCGTAACAATTGGTATCAGGGCACACCCTGGGGATTTGGTAGGATTAACTAAAGTCACCCTAAGGTAGGACTGACACAGGGGCCAACACATCAGTATCAAAAAAGTGAAAAACATCTCCAAAAAGTGTAAGTCACTTTTTGCAACGCTGATGTGTCAGGCCCAGTCCTATCTTAGGGTGACTTTATTTAGTCCTACCAAATCCTTGCTGCACAGCACACCACGTTCTGAGAACGTTGCTGGGGCTTTTGGGGTATTGGTAAGGTTCCTGGAGACCCGATGACTTACAAGACTTTCAAACCCATTTACCCATTTAGTTATATGACCTATGACTCCGGATGCAACACCCAAGATGCTCCTTTGGCATAGGCAATCTCTGACAGTCTAGAGAGAGAGAGAGACTCCCTGCCTGCATGTTCTTACTTCTCAGTGACTAATCTTGAATCATAAGACAACACATGAATAAGAACAATCATGATTTTGGTATTTCACAACACATAAATAAGAACAATCATGATTTTGGTATTTCACAACACATAAATAAGAACAATCATGATTTTGGCATTTGCTTCGTGTTTTTTATGAAAAACAGAATATTTTTGGGTATCTTTAGTTCTGACAAGAAGAATATACTAATTAACTTCTTGGGAAAGATACTAGGGGAAGACCCAAGTTTAGCAAATCACATACGGCATTGGAAATACATGTATAGCTGGAGTGGATTTAGAAAAAATAAAAAAAGAAGCTCCACGTTTTTCTTTTCTACCAAAAAATAATAAAAAATGCTCTCTTTATAATCAAAAAAGATCAACAAAGAAATGGAGCCTCTTTTCTAAGGAAAAATTCAGGCAGCTTATGTAATTCGATCCATAGCCGGCGGTATTTCCTTTTTTTTTTTTTTTTTTTTTCTATTTCTTGTTCGAGATTTTCTCTCTCACTCATTAATATGTAAGGCTGTAAACAAATCTAGTGCATATCCCCTGGGACCAAGACTGTCCGGATTGAGGGAGACAGGCGAACATATCTTATAAATCTACCTGATCCTCAGAGCTTTACAGAAAAATTGGAAGAAAGATAAACTTCTTTTAAGTCTTGACAAGATCCAATCATGGAAAACAGTATACAAGAAACCATTATTTTAACCCTCTCTCTTTATCTTTATATATCTTTTACTGCAAAGTCTTTCTCGTGCAATAAAAAAAAGTCATTGAGAACGACCGGCTAAGCCTATTCTTTTCTCTTCTTGCAATATAGAATGCAAAATACGGTGGGTGATAGAAAACTTTCATGTGGGTTATTTCCATTAATGTGTAAATCAAGATTGTTTTTGCTGAGGTAATGTTGAAATTTTTGCATGAAATGGAAATTGAAATTCTGGGTCTTGGAAGAAATGGGGGATGAAGTACTGGGTTTGAGTGTCTTTGAAGTTTTGGTCCAAAGAGCTTGAATTCTGATCTGGTTTTCCATTTCATTTCTACCCTGTTTTCTTATGCTGAGGACCAGTAGACTTCGACAAGAGGAAAAAACTAACAGAATGAAGAGACTTTCTTGGACAACATGTTTTCAGGCTGGAGTTGGGAGGAGAACAAGTTGTTTGAAGTGGCTTTGGCTATTGTCGATGAAGATAACCCAGATCGGTGGGAAGTAGTTGCAGCTATGGTGGGAGGTAAAAATGCAGAGGACGTCAAGAAACACTATGGGGTCCTTTTGGAGGATTTGCAGTATATTGAATCTGGTAAAATGGATCATAAATTCGAGGAAACTCAGCTATGCCTTTCGAGTGAGTGCACTGAATCAGTATGTTGGACTGATGAAGATCAGAAGTATGTCTCTCTCTCAAACCTTGGAAAGAATTTGAGTTTGATTAATGTTCTGTATACTTCTTTCGTTTAGCCATGATTGTGATAAATTATTCTCATTGGATGTTGGATGCATCTGAGAGCTATCCAGTTCTTGGTTCCATTGGTTTGGCCTAGGTATACTGGTCTTTGCTGTAAGTTTTTATTCTCCTCCATGAAACTCTGGAGCTTCTCATCTCAATTGACTTGTGTGTCTAAGTTTAAAGTGGTGAATGTAATGAATTGCTGTTTGAGCTTTTCCATATCAGGAAAGCTGCTAGTGGTGAGTCTTTAAATATTGGTTTTATATTTGGTTTGGCGGAAATATTTTGTCCTTTTTTTTTTCACTTTTATTGGTTCCTCCATTTCTATTCTGCCCTGGTCAATTAAAATTGTGGAACTTGGGTTCAGCTGTTATTTTCCTTTTGAATTCTATAGTTTTTTCCCTCCTGGTTTGTCCTACAAGCTTAGGGATTTTGACCAACTTTTAGGATTATATCCAAGATCCAAATCCTGTCTGTTTTCGCCTTTCTTTGTGTATCCTAAGATTTAAAAGCCCATGAAGGCGTTGTGAACAAAAAAACAAATGTATTAACAGGTTATATTTTTTTCTTTTTTTATTTATCCCATATTCCAATTTTTCAAGTGTTTTAATATGTTTTCAGATTTTCTTTCAGATGAGCAATAAATTAAAATTAAAGTTATCATAATGGATTCTCTGCATATGGGTAACATATGGACAGTTCATATATAGAATCTTGTATAGAGATTAACTCTTGATCGAATATGTGCTCCATGATTTAGCTTAGTTTCCTGCATTACCATTCATCAACATCATATTTGATATCAAAGCTCAGTACTTTTGCATTTCCACATGAGACTCTCTCTGTGTGTGCACACACACATTTGTGTCTGTTGACTGTTAATGGTTTGAAGCTGGAATATTCTATACCAGGATATTCATCATTTTTGTCTGTCTAGCTTAGGTTTGTTTGGATAAGCCAAGATACTTTGTTTTCCTTATTTTATACCTAACTTACATTTTGTGATTTCTATCACACTTCAATGCAACTCTGCCAGTGTCTATTTAAATGCTTTATATTTTTTGCACTGTGGGTCCCAAGCTTGGATAGGATGATGCTTGCGTCAGATAGAAAGCCTGCATAAAACTCCACTCAAACCATTTAAACGTAAATCTTGAAAATTTGTTGTTTTGACTTTATGCTAAGGTGCATATGGCTCTAAATAGAGTAGAATGACAGAACAAGATTTCTGTAGCTGACCCCAAGAGTTGCGATAAGGCTTTGTTGTTGTTGTTGTTTATTAACTTCAATCCACATAATGCTATTTTCACATAAAAAAAGAGTGTACTACATCGAAGGTCATTTGCTGTACCCCTTGGAACTTGGAAGATGGTGGAAATGGAAACCTGAAAGCACATTGGAATTCCCTTTGCAATGCCTTTGTCATGTTGTTTCTTGTTTCTCAGCTGTCAGATTGAAATTGATCCAATGGCTGAGGTTAGAACCTCTGTTTAGAAATTGATTCTAAATAGATGTTTTCTTTCCTTGTACATATAGGAGAGGGAGTAGTAGCTTCTCTTCTATGTGGAGAGTTGAAAATGTTGGAGGACTTCTAGTCTGAATAGAATTCAGCTTTTCATATTCTAAATTGCAAAGGATTACTTGTGCTGGAAACTCTCATGTAAGAAGTAGCACAAATCATGGGCGAACTTGGACGTCGGAGAAGGGGCTTTAGTGAGAAAGGGTGTAAGGAATTAAGGGCTTGGGTAATTCTCTGGTTTTTCCCTTCTAGGTTATGAAGAGATTAGAGAGCTGATGAAAATTATGTAATTCATTGTTGTTTCTTAGTTGAGCTCAGATCTGTCATCTCATGGGCATACACAACTTTGTAGAATCATGTACTGCAGTGTTTCTGTTTTCTTTGTGTGCTTGTGTTCTTTGCATTTTACTGCATTGTTTGTGATTGGTGTGAACCTGCATCCCTCCCCATGTGAAATCATCAAGATGAGCTGCAACAACATTGTCAATTAACTGCTATCTTCGAGGTAGAGACTTGACAAGTAGTCAAATACCGAAGAGCATGTATACATCTATTGTCACATCCTTTTTCCTCTCCTTTTATTCTTAGTTCTCTTCTCATCTTTCTTACCCCACTTATCTCTTCTCTATACTGAGTCTTTCCTCTTCTACCTTCTTGTTTGTTTGTCAGCATTTTCCCCTGTTTGTAAGAGCTTTCATGAACCTTTTCACATTGTTACCTTCAATTATGGCACTAAAATGCCTTGGCAGTATTAAATTCTCCTTCCTTATCTCCATATTTCTGCCATCAATCCTCCCAGCACACTTATAAGCTAAGACATATGATGGTCTTAAAGCTGATAGAGCCTCTTGAGTATGTGTGATATTAGTCCTCACATTTATTGTCTTGTCACTAGACCTCGTGCGGATTGCATTTTTCCCATAGCTCAATTTCGAACCTTTTTTACTCACCTTCTTATCCCTGGAAATTTTCTTTTTTACTTTTCCATATGGTGCAAACTAAATGTTGCACCTCCCCATGTACTAATGTATACGTTCTCTTATTGTCATTTACATATATTGAAGTTTCTATGCCTTGGTTTGAATTCATTAAATATATTGTTTACATTTATGAATATCTAGGCAGAAGATGGCATGCATATGCACAGAACTTTTTGTAGAAAGTGTTATCAAAGTCATCCCCTAGAGACTTTTCTCCTTCATAATCAAGGTTTTCCATCCCTTGGTTTGGTTTTCATCAAATGTACATTTACATTTATGAATCATGACACTGAAATAGCAGAATCATGAGACTGAGATGGCATGAATATGCACAGAACTTATTGTAGAAATTCCTATTCAAGTCCCTGGGAGGGTTTGTATTCTCTTGCTTGATTGCAATGATATTGAACCAATAACTTAATGGCTATGGAGTACTGTCCAATTGAGATAAGGACCTAGGGACTGCCAATCTTCTCGTTCAAGAGCCTCACCAATCCAGTATCACTTTTTTCATCAATAAGCAATTGTGATAGCTGGTCGCTTTGGCTAAGGACATCATCGTTGAAAGCTACATAATGATGTTGCTGATGTTTTTATCAGAAGGTACTTGCATCTTGTCAGGTTTAAGAAACAACCCATAGAATTGCTAAAATCAGTATCCAGTACTAAACATGACAAATGAAGAACATGTTGAAAGTAAATTAAGCAACTCTCCCAAAACCTTAAGGTGTTAGGAGATACACAAATTAATATACTTCAACACACACCCCCCTCCCCCCCAGGAGGAACACTATTATCTCTTGGGAACACACTTGGGGAGCTAGGCACGGGTCCACACAATGCATACACAAGCACACAACACTACATCCGGGAAAATATTTCCACCAGGATTCAAATTCACGACCAAACCTGCTCTAGTACCATGTTGACAGTAAATTAACCAACTCTCCCAAAACCTTAAGGTGTTAGGAGATACACAAATTGATATACTTCAACAGAACATTGACTGATTTAGTTTCCATTAGAAATTTGGAAAGTAAAGACTAGAAATTGGAGTCATCAGACGCAATTTCTAGCCACATTCCTAGTCCAATGAATTAGCTGTATCATTTAATCATTTAACATCATGGTGAGTGTGACTAAAGGAGATAATCCAGTTGATCCAACTTTTATAAAAACCAAGGATAAATTGTTCTCACTTGATGTATCCACTTCACACTTCGCTTGAAGTGATCAATACAAGTGGTCTTCAGGTATTTCCTGCGGATTTAAGTTGGCAGGTGATTAATGATGTCAGCAGGTTTGCAACTTGACTTAAAATAAGATTTTCTAGTTTGTACACATATGAAGCTCACTTGCCTCTCGCAAAAACAACTCCAAACTCCTCAAGTGACTATAGATATGATATATATTCAGTCACTATAAATTAATGTAATGATCGCAAATGACATAAGGACAACCATGGAGTTTTGCATTCTCTTGGAACAAATATTAATTGCTCTATACATGAGAACATAATATAAGCTCTGAAACAGGGGGCCTTTGCTTGCATAACCAGTGAGCTATTTCACTCAAGGAGAAGTAGGCCATTGACTGGTGAAGGCTGCTCAATGCATGAGTTTTGTGGTCCTCAGAGTTGGACTTCAGCTTATATAACTAGGGATTTCAGTCAAGATTTAAAAAAATGATGATAGAGGGTAAGTGTTGTGGACACAAATATATTTAAATATTACTCAAATGATATTGAGACAATATAACGGTCTTAAATTATGGTTATAAAAATATCTAAGATAACACGGTTTATGGCCCTAACCTTGATTTCATTTTTTTCATCCCATGACAAAGTGAATAATAGATGAATTAATTCTTAAGGAGATATCATTATTGACATTTATGCATTTGTCACACAGCATACATGCTGCAGAAAGATTGTAAAACTTCATAAATAGGATGTAGTATGCACATTGATCATAGTTTGATTGAATGGAATATGGTACATGCAATGCCTCTATTAAAAAATAAACATTCTTCTGCAGTTTGTATTTCTGAATCTTTCATAAACTCTTCATGCAGGAGGCTTGTTCAGTTGGACGTAAATTGATTGCTGGGGACCACAAGTGCTTCTCAAAGCTATCTATTTTCTTTATTGTAGCTTGTGTTCAGCAAGAACCAAAGATATTTGTATTTGGGTTACAGTGTATTTGTATATTTACTGGGTCAGACCTTGTTTTGGTGACCAATGATGTATGAGTGATTATTTTGGGGACATGTATATATTTTTCCTTTTCTTTTATGTATGAATGGATGCCACGTGGATGACTCATGTGTAGTTATGATTATGGATAAATTATGGGAATGTTTAAAATTGTTGTATATCAGGTGATACTTCCCTATTTGATATGGGACATTTGTCTCCGTGAATTCCAATTATGGGGAGGTGCTGCCGAAATTTTAGCAAGAAGACCCATGGAGCCACGTTTCCCGCAAATTAAGAGGTGAATATTGATTTTAAGGAATCCTTCATTGTCACAGCCCGACATTACTACATTTTTGGTAATAGATAAGATTGTACAGGTTTTATTTAGGTTTGGTGGGCGCGGAGGAAATCAATCTCCTCTTTGAGAACATTGTTTGATTAAATTTGACTTGTAGGTATAAATGCAGACTGATAAGATTTGATTTCATAGACTATGAACATCTGAAAAGGTTTGAAGCCTTGCCTTTTGAACTGTACGATTTGTAATGTACTTTAAGTATAAGAATTTGGTTCGGGTTGATGTGGATTATGCATATTGTGATTCATTTGGATTTCAAATAGAAACTTATGCTGATAGAGGAACAATCCAAAGAGTTGAGACTCTACGGCTGAGATAAAAGATTCCAATCAACCAATTTTTTGACAGAGGTCTATAATCCTGGATGTAGAGTCAACTCGATTCTATCAATTACCAAGGAAAATATTCCAAAACAATGGTTTTTTTCATGGACTGTGTGTAAGTATATTGATTCTTGTATCTCCTAACACCTTAAGATTTGGGGAGAGTTGGTTAATTTACTTTTGATACCATAGTGACCCTAGGTATATATTCTTCCAGTTTCTTTGGTATGTAGCGGACGAATTAAAGAATGAACTGCAAAAACCAAAGGTTGAATTAAAAGACGAGGAATAGTTTGATCCAAGATGTTTCCGAAGGCAAGGTTGATCTTTCATTGACTGCATGTAAAATCACTTGTTAAATTCAAAATTCAAGTGCGTTATGAACAGTGGCACAATTTGTTCTCTAATCCTTCTTTTAGTCACAAGCCTATTTAGAATAACTGGATATCCCTTCATGCTCTCTTAACTTTCTTCACTTGAATTTGGTTCTTGGTTGCTTCTTCTATTCATCAAAGGCACCTCTTATGGAGCTCCTGCTTTACAGCCCAATCTGATACGAGCAACTGTACTACTATGTGTGCACCCTCTTAACAATGGGTTGATGATACATGAACCCAACAAACAATCCAAATACGCGGCCACCACATTCATCAACAAATGTGATGGTATGTCTTTTGAGTCAATCTTACTACAATGCCGTATGTGTAATGTGCCAGAATTTGGACTTGTATATCTCTTCTGAGACATGCAAGTGGATCAAATGTTGTGTATTTTAGATATGAATTGAGTGTACTCAGGATCATCTTTTAATCACCAGATTCTTGCAATGAATACGTATCTAAACCAAAAAAAAAGTGAAAATACCATCCAAAAAAGTGAGGTACGTGCCAGAAGAAATCTTGTGATCAGGATAGCATCCAGGCTCCATTGAGTATGTATGCTTCTTTTTTTTTCTTTTCTTTTTTGGTAAAAGTGTAAACTCTTTATTTAAAATTTAAGATGGATTACATGAACTAATGTCCTTTGTCAGGGCTTCATATAACCAAAGTGGTGGTATACCAGTACAGGCATTGGTTTGCCCTTAACATCCATCCTTAGCTAATCTATTAGCTATCCTATTTTTGAGTCTACTCACATGCTTGAAAACTATAGATTGAAGAGTAGAAAATAGGTTTTTGCAATTTGCAATGTTATTTCTTATTTCTATGGGGCACTCCTCCAAAGCTTCTTGTAAAACTTGAATTACAATTAGTGAGTCCCCTTCTATGATGAGTCTTGCTACACCAAGGGCTAATGTTGTTTGTAGTCCCATTAAAGTTGTAAAACCCCAAGTTTAGTCCCCCATTGCCTAGTTAAGGAGGATTTCTGGGCTTATATGTGGACACACATCTCATCCCATTAGACGCATTTTAATACCATGAGGGAAGTTGGCTCCATGCCCAAAGCAAACAATATTCAATGCAGGTGAACCCGAGAAGTTACTGGGTCGAGGATGTGTCGGTTTCAGGTCATTACAAAAGCTGCTTCACTTTCTTCTTGTAGTGGTGAATTTGCAATTCTTCTTCCACTTCTAGTCATTATCATTTCACTGTTCACATTTCTTAGTATAATACCCATTCCCGCCACTTGGTTCTCCATCGAAAAGGCATCATTGAAATTCAGCTTTAGCCATTATTTCTATAATGGATCTCATCCTTCATTTTTTCTATTCGTGTCCTCTGTGTTCATCGAAGGATTTATTGTCTCTAACTCTTTTATTAATCTACAAGAATTTGAGTCATATTGTATTGCATATTTTCCAAAACTATAGCATTCTTGATTTTCCATATGAACCAACAAGTGGTTGCAATTTTTTCATGAATCCATAACCTTTCATTGTTTGTTACATCTGGCAGTATCAACAAGGGTTGTCAATTGGGCCAAGCTAAGCAAAACCAAGGTCTACCTAAACTCAGGCCGAAATGTTTTACCCGAACATGAACTCAGCCCAAATGAAACTTTGGGTCCAATAGTTGGGCCCAAAATCAACCCAATCCAATTATTTTCCATGCTAGACATGTTGAGCTTTAGGCTAGCCCAACCCAATTGGCAACCTTAGAATCAACCAATACTTCATCTGGTCTTGAAAATTTCTCATTCCATCTAGATTTATTCTTAATGCAAATTATGATGCATACCACATTATATCAATAAAGGGGTATGTTAATAATCAATGCAATATTGTTTCCTCTCCTTCCTTGCATAATAGACATTGTACGTCCACATTAATTTTTCTTTTATTTAAATTATGTCTCATAGATAATGCTTCATTCATGCTTTTTAAAGGAATTGGTTCATTTTTTGAAAAATATTGAGGTTCTGCATTTTGTTCTATGGGAATTCTCTATTGGTTTGGTTATTTTCTTTATTTGTTGTTCTATTGTTTTCCCTTCCTCTTGAGCTCTCTTCCACACTATTCTCTACTACCCTATTTATGTTACTATTGTTGTTGTCATTTCTATTGTTATGATTATTACTACTATTATTAGTGTTAATATAATTCTTGTCATCATCATTATTGTTATTATTGTTATTATTATTTTAGTCAATATTTTTATTAATTGGATTGTTATTATTATTATTGTGATTATTATTTTCATCATCATCTTCCTCGTTATTATTATTTTTTTACTATAAATATAATTATTATTGTAACTATTAATGTTATTATTAGTATAGTTATTATTTGGATTTCTATTATTCCTATTAATTATTTGTGTTTTATTTGACACTTCTATATAGTACCCTAATTTTACTGTATAGTTTCATTTTTGTTATCATTGCTCTAAATGATTTTATCCTTATATGCATTTTCACTAATAAAGATATTTTTTATTTGTTCTATTTCTTACTCAGTTATATGTTCGTACATTTTTGTATACCCCATTCTCCTATTTATTGTTTGATTATATTTTTTACCTTTTCGATGTTGCATTTGTTCTATTGGCTTCTTAGTTAACACCTTATATCCATTCATTGTGGGGATCCATGGGTTTTTTCAAAAGTTTACATTTTCCTCATTACGTATCTCCCATCTAATTCTTTTCATAATAATTTACTTTTCTTTCATGATGCTCTTCTACCCTGATGAGGACATCAGATCCCGACACGAGTTCCAAGTTTACCAGACGAGACATAATAGGGTTATACTCATACTATGGTTTCATTATGATGTTTTTGTTTTACTTTACATGTTATTTTATTTTATGTCACATGTAGTGAGAGTGTTTTAATCTCAATAGGTGATTTAGGGGTTTTTTGTTATTTTTTATAGTTTGGGGTTATTTTGGGTAGACATTACTTGTATTAGGGGTATTGATGTCTTTGTTTTATTTATTTTTTTATTAAACCTAATTCGTGGGAGAGGTTATATGTAGCCCGCGATCAGATTTTTGGAGAGAGACGAATTTGTATAAAAATCCCCTTTAGTTCCTCACAGTCTATGGTTTATTCTTCTTCCATTTATGTGTAGATGATGAACCTCAAAACCCTATAATGGGTTTAGGTTCCACCTAGTTTAATGCTAGTGGTGAAGGCCACTCTCTCCTTTTGGATCAAAGGTTCTTCTTCTTTTTTGTTTTGATTTGATTAATTTTAATGGTTGTTGTGATTGAGGTTTTTATGGGAGATTTGACATAATTAATCTAAGAGAGATTTTGGTGGGTTTCATATTTTTTACACCTTCTCAAGGCTGGAATGACCCATTCTATGTAGCCTTGCTTGAATCCAACTCAGTTTTGAAAAAGCTACAGTCCTATAACAATGTACCAGTTCCTATAACAATGTACCAGGTGGTAATTTTGGGTTGAAAGTGATTTTTTAAGATCATGTACTACTCCTAAAATATAGGGACTTACCTTGATGTGAAGATCCTATAATCAACTACATGCCTAGATGATCCTAAGGGAGTTGATCCCAAGTCCAAAACTCCCCTCTATATAAAGTGATCTTCAGTGGAAGGCTGAAGAGACGTGAACAAGACCTATGAGGCTCTTCTCCGAAATCAACACCCTCTAAATTGGTGTCATATCGAAACCATGGTTTAAGCTATTCCAAGGTTGGAGGTAATAACAAAATATGGTCATACCTCCCTTCTTCATCAAAACTTCGATGTTCCACCACGAGGGCTAGTGGTTTCTATTGTATACTCATCTAAAGACAACTTAGAGATATTCTACCATCAAGAGGAACCATAAGCTCACTATTTTAATTCATACTCGAGTCCATACTTGTTTGGGATTGACTGGTTAGTATATTACATTCTTGCAACTAATGGTTTAATGTGTGGGACATCTTTCAGTTAGCCTAACCCTGATAAATATGTTCATGACCTGAAATTAATTCCCCCTTCCTTGGTATTTGCTTGCATCACTACTAATTGCCCTTCATCGTCTTTACTTGCACCTTTAAATCTTACTTTCATTACAATAGGATATTATGGACAACAACCTATCAACTTTTTATTCTTTAAATTAGTCAAGATCATTTTCATGTTACTTAGGTTTAATTTTGTTTAATTACTTTGTAGACTCTAACTCCAATTATGCACATCGAACCTAGTTTAAAGAATCACTTGAATCGGCATGTGGACTTGCAAATAGGAATCTTGTTTATTTATCTTATTTATTTTTAGTAATTTTATTCCTGCCTCTTGCACACACCCACTAACCTACATGTGTGTTGCATCACACCCCCATGAGCTATTATCTGTTTTTTCTTTAAGGAAATAGATAGATTTTAATAATTTAATCCATAAGGAATTAGGATTTTGAAAATTATTCATGCTTCTTTGGCAAATAAATCATTTTAAAAGCATTTGGGTCTCTAAATCCCATCCGTCTATTTCTTTTGTTTGGTCTTGGAGTTTTTCATTTAACTTAGTTTATCTTTTCTTCTTCTTTTTGTTGGCCCTATCAAAAGGTTCTTATTTTTTGTATATTGATTCACATTTATTTTGGTAACAAGAAGCATGACATGACATAAGATACTAATACATATTACGTCTTTTAATAGTAGTTCATTTTCAATTTGGACGAGTATTTTCTCTCTCCATTCTTGAATGCATACTCTACGAGAGAAAGAAAAAAAACTAAGTGGGATTCGTATCTCCTTAGATGCCCCCTTGTGACACCCCTTAGACAATACATATGGGGGTGGGGTCTATACACTTTTTGAGATGATGTGACATCCAAAAAATGTATGAATCCCACCCACCTTGTGTATTGCCTCGTGGGCTTCGCATGAGGGGGGGCGTCTCAGGAGATATGAGTTCAAACTGAGTGTGAGTACACTCAATGGAGATTCAATAAAAAAGACATCATGATTGTAGTGGTATAGCATTAAACCTTCCATTAATCCAATGGTTGAGGATTCAATGTTACGCTTCTCTCCCTGTGCTAAATGGGTCAATGGTCAGTAATTAATAGGTGAAGACGGGTTTAGAACCCAGGCCTGTGGGTGTGAACCACTTTACCAATCTAGCAAGCTGGCATCTTTCTGTGCTCAAGCTAATGTACTGTGATCAATATTAGTGTGATTAATGTGGGTTACATCACGGACTGACATGTGGTTTAAAAGCATTAGAAACGGTGTTCATTTAAAAAAAAGACATCAAACTCAAAATCGCATCATGTGTCAGCCTGTGACGTGGATCACACATTTTTTTAAGACACTTTTAACCTATCAGCATCACACATTTGGTCACAGAAAATTTACTCACGGAATGACACGTAGCTATCCCGTTTTAACGAGGTGGCAATACAATAGAACAGGTCAAGCTTCCCAACGCTTCGATTTTGGTTTCAGAGAGAGAAAGCGAGAGAAAATAATAGCTCAAGCTTCCTCCCGTTTCTTCTCGGTGCTGGCTCTTTCGTTAGATAAGAATCAGGGAAGGTCGGAGACAAGGCGGGTGCTTACGGGCTAAGAACGCCGACATGGTAAAATTTCCTCACCCTTTTTACCTCCAAATCCCTCTCTCTTTATCTCTCTGTTTGTTTTTCTTCCTTGATTTGATTCTCTATAAATCTTACTCTACAGATCTGTTCAATGTTTATATCTCTGTTGTCTGCTTGATTCCTTAGAACTGTTGATCCAGTTGCCCCATTTGATGTTGCTTTTCATTCTTATGATGCTTTTTAGAAGATTGGTTTATATATTTTTATTCTTTTTGAATTTATTGTCACTCGTAAATTCTTATTGACTTGGTTCTTTTGGAGATGTACATTTCCTTATTTATTTATTTATCTGTTTGTCTGAATGGATATTTGTTTCCAGAAAATTTTAGGGTTCTTATGAGCTAATTAGGAAATGTATAAAGAGTTTGATTATTTTGTATGCGATGTTCGTTATCTCTCGATCTGCTTGACATTCAACCACAAGGTCTTTCAAATCCCTTCTTTTTTTGCTCACTAATGTTGATACTGTTGAAAAGTAGTCGAGGAAATGTTTTGCTTTAAAAGATATGAAAATAGAATTAGCTTTTTGAGTTTTCCAGCAACGTGTTATTGTTTTTCCACTGAATTGTCTGATTGAATCGGAGAGGATAAAGTAGAAGCTCATATTTTGATGTGCTTTGTTTTTTACCTCTTTGTTTGAAATTTTGGGTGCAACATTTTAGTTATTAACTAGCAAATGCACCCGTGCTCGCACGGGTGAGCTATATATAAAACTAAAACGAAACAAAATGAATGAACTAATCCAATAGAAAAAATGATAGAAGAAAAAGATTCATGATGCTTCTCCTTAATCCGTCCAAGAAAAAAAAATTCCATCTATCACATGGTTACAATGATGGATTGATAACCATCATATTCATAAAAAAAATGTTGATAACTAACTTACACTAAGTCACTGAGTATCTTGTTAATAACTAACATCTGGTGCAATGATTCAGTTCCATGACTGAGCTGCAAAGTTACTCACAGTTGGGGACTGAGGTTGACACCGTAAATATCATCTTGACTCAAGACCAAGGTTAAGTCAGCAATTTACCATTTCAGATCGGGAAAGTGAAGAGAGTTGGACCCTTACAAATGGTTGCGGAGAAAGAGGGTGAATAAAAAATAATGAGTATTTAATGAACAGGGGGAAAATAAGGTTCTAAAACCCCAAGAACAAACAAAACGAAAAAATAAAATAAAAGAGGGCTTTATGATAGTACTTCAATATTAGAAGTTCATGCATGCATTATTGAATTAAAAAATTCAAGTGAAACGATAAAAGAAGAATGAAAGTTTTCTACCAAACAATATGATATTGCAAACCAAGCCAAACTATACCCATTTTCAGAAATTCACCTAAGCCACCAAACATATCACCAACACTCACCTCAATAAAAAATTGAAAGAAACAATAAAGAATAAAAAATAACCACACAAATAACATGTTATAAGAAAATGTAAGAGAGAAAGAGAGACATACACAAACTTGGCAACTTTTCAAAGTCCATAAGCCAAAGGGCATCCATCCAAGATATATGAGTCATATACAGGTCCTTAAGATCTGTACTCTCTCTCCATCTACAACACAGTTTACAAAAAACAAAAGATCAGCTCTAAATTATACACATAAATCAATTTCAAAGCCACCAAACATAAAAGGAGCAAGGGAGAAAAGGAAAAGAAAATCAAAAGTATCATGCCCTCCTCACTTTAAAGTGATAAAGAAAATGGATACGTCTCATGGTCCATGGAGTGTGTTGGTTGAACCATTGATTCACCTCAGTTGAAGAGAAGTCCACCACAAGATGCACTGTAGAACCGTAAAACCAACTAGAATGGACAAATTTGTAGAATTAATTTATCAAAAATCCTACTACAATGAAAATAAAAGAATAAAATGACAGATAGAGTACAATTTCTTCAGAAACAAAATGCAAAACCCACTAAGAAGCTCTTA
>JAOXJP010072352.1:0-15254 GCA_025762735.1 Platanus orientalis
GTTCTTAAGGATGGAGTAGAACTTAGTTGTACAATGTTCTCCATTTTTGCGAAAGAGCCACCAAGCCACATTAAACCAAACTATATCAAGCCGGACCCAATTCAAGCCCAATCCAATAAGGCTAACTTGTCTTTAACCAATTGCAACCATTTTGGATCTGTGCCCAAGCAACATCAACCAACTGCAGATTCTCTTTTCTTTTTTTTTTCCCCTTGTTTGAATTCTTTTTTATTTTTTATTTTTTTTGTCTTTATTTACTTATATTATTTGTTTTCATGTTATAAATGTTATGTAAATTAAAGTGTGTATCATGCCATTTTGTATGTGTTATCCTTTTCTTTTGATTCACTTGAAAGCGGCTTAAGGTTTTCCAATCTATCAATTTAACACTTATTTATTTTTTCTAGACCATATAAGTAGATGGCTTGATGATTCTATAAATTAGTAAATGTTTTTAAACATTTATACACACGTGCCCTAGTTAGTAGGTCGACCATGTTGTGCATAAATAACACCTATTTACAAAAATAAAACACACTAATGAACCAATCATACATAGATATATAGACCCAAACTTTGAACCGGTTTAAGTAGGTAACCGCATAAGCGGATGGACCAGGGTGCCTAACGCCTTCCCTAGTCTATAACCGAACCATTTACCCAGAAGTCTCTAAGTAGACCTGCCCAAAATGGAGTCAAATATTTCAAAATAAATTTTTAAATGAAAAATGATTTTGTTTTTTTTTTTTAAATAGATGTCCAGTCACATCTTTAAAAGTCTGGTGGCGACTCTTGTCATCGTGGGTTAGGCCCATGATGAGTGGACCACTTTTCTAAGAGGCCCACCCTTCATGCAAAAACTGAGGCTCACACTCTGTCCTTTTAGCGCCTTAAACTTGCATCATCTCACTTCTTCTTACTAGCGCAGTCATTGGTCTTCGTTATGCACCTTGTTTTAATATGCTAAACAGTCTTATTTTTAAATGGTTATTTTCTTGTTGCCAGATTGAAAAGTATGTGCAGAATACTCATGCAAAAACACATTCAAGTTATACTGTTGATATTGTACAAGTATTTATGGTTTCCAGAGAAGGTGAACAGGAACGCTTCAAAAAGGTGGGTACATAACCCATGAACTTCTTACTCTTAAGAGATGCTTTATATGCTGCGGAAACTTATTTTTTCACTTTTTACAATTTAAGAGTTATATATGGTTCGGGAAATGAATGCTCTTATTTCTGTATGGTGTAATGTCCTTGTGCTTTTTATGCAGTTCTCTAGTTCAAATAATAGAATGCTTTTGTGGCATGGTTCTCGTCTCACAAATTGGACTGGCATTCTGTCACAAGGTCATCCCTCTTTATTTCAGCTGATTTTTTTTTTTGCAAGCTATGGGGAATTGTTGCATCGTTAATTTTCTGCACTTGTGCTAGATGTTTCGGTTGAAGGTAGTGCATTTTTCTACTTGCAGTAGGACATCAGAATTGGAAGAAGAATTCATATTTGTTTATTCTGTATACTTGGCATATGCATGGAAATTGAACCCACTATTTGTGGGTCTTTCCGGGGTGGATACCTAGGTTGAAAAACAATCCCACTATGATTTATCCTTCTGCTCTATTCCATTACCTTGGTCATTGAGAAAAACATGGCTAAAAGCCATCTGGTCCTTGCTTGCCTCTCGAGGAAAATGTCTAAAATTCTTTTAGACAAAAGAAGGCAATCTTTTGATTGGATGGTTACAATCATCCATTTCGGCCATTTTTTGGCTTGGAATATCTTGGTAGGGCCCATTAAATGGTCAGTAACAATCCCTATGCGGACATGTATGGTACTTGAAGTTGGAGGACAACCTTTTTTTTTCTTTCTCTTAAGTCATCCTATGTGATACTTCTCTTCTGTATAAGTGAATTGCCTCTCAAAATCATCATATTTTGGGAATTTGAGGAACAGCATTTCTTTACAAATTAAGAATGAGTTGTACAAATTATCTGAGTGCCACTTCTAATATTATATTATAACAGGATTACGAATTGCTCCTCCAGAAGCACCTGTAACAGGTTACATGTTCGGAAAGGGGGTTTATTTTGCTGATATGTTCTCCAAAAGTGCCAATTATTGCTACTCATCTCATGCTTCTAGAGCTGGCGTGCTGCTTTTATGTGAGGTTGTTTCCTTCTCCAGTAAATTGACAGTGACCATTATTCAAGGTGAGACCTAGGTATTGGTGTGGAATGCAGCTCAGTCATGTTCAGGGGTGAGTTCCATACATGTTCTCATCAATCCATACTGTCCCAATGGGTAACCTGCTGGATTGCCAAAACACCTCAAAATTGTTTTAATCAGACAACATTAACCAAACTTTCATGATTTTCCTAATGTTTTCCTACTTTTTCTTCCTTTCCAGCCTTCCAAGTTTTATCACTTAAGGATATGATTAAGATCATCTACTTGATGCAATTTGGATGCACTCGAACGATCAGTCTAACTTTAGATTGTCCATATTGATAAACACATGTTCCATGAACATATATGGGAAATGGCCGTCTTTCCACCCACATACCATAGGTTTTTCTGGTTATAGTATTTCAGCAGCTATGTTCCGCCCTATTTTGTCTGCCTTTCCGGTAATAGAATCTGCCTTGCTAGACTATTAATCATTTTACTCTGTAGGTGGCACTAGGTGAGATGGCTGAGCTGCTAACTGCAAATTATAATGCTGATCAGTTGCCAGAGGGAAAGCTAAGGTACCTCTTCCTCTAAAAAGTAATTCTTAATTTATATTTTTTATCTCGTTTTCATGATTTCCTGGCAATGTAGTAGCATGATTTAATGCATATATATAAGGAGGATATGATGTTTGGTGTTGGAATAATGGATAAAGTTTGTAATTAAGAAGATGCCAGCTTGCTAAGTTGGTAAAGTCTGTGGGTGTCGTACTGGAGACCTGGGTTCAAAACCCGTCTTCACACTAATAAAATAACTACTAACATTTACCTATATAAAAAAAAAGTTATTAGTTAAGGCATCTGGTTTTTATAACTATGAGGTCAGGTACAATGTTGATGAATTTAAGCCTCTAAATAAACTGATTAGGCTAATATTGTCCTTGAGTTCCAAGTGGACTATATGGTGAAGCCGTATACTCTTGTATATGCGATTTATGTGAAAAGATATCCAGAGATGGGATAGAAAGGTAAAATGTCCAGGAAATTGATGGCTACAAACTTTGGTTCACAGGAGAAGACAATAAAAAATGTGGTAGGGATAATAGAAAATAAACATCTGAAGGCTGAATTAATTGATGTCAAGAAATTAATTCAGCCTTCAGATAATTTCAACTAAACTTGTTTTGGAAGAAGAGATGATTAACTCAATTTTGTGCATATGTGCCTTGCTTTGGATAAGATAATAACATTAAGAGACAATTTTAGGATAAGATGGTAGATTTATTCAAGGAAAGATAGAACATTTATGGAAGGGGACTTAAATGGGCATGAAGGGAGAGTGAAAACTATGAGGTGTGCTTATGCAATTGGATAAAGGAATGGGGCAGAAGATATAATCTTAGAATTTGAAATCGCAAATGATCTTGCAATAGAAAACACATACTTCAAAAAGAAAGATGAACATTTGGTGACTTCTCAAAGTAGATCAAATTCAGGCCTGATAGACATTTTTCACACTAGGAGGATAGGGCAAGCAACATGTAAGGACTACAAAATTATCCCAAAAATGAGCTTGACCACACAACATAGGTTAATTGTTTTAGATGTTTGCACTAATGAATGAAAGAGAAGAAGAGGAGAATAGGTGCTAAAGAAGTTAGGTGGTGGAGCCGAAAAAAAGAACAATTTGTGTAAGCATTGCTTAAGGTATATGATGACCCTTTTGTAGGTCAGCTACAAGGCATGGTGAGAAAGATGTACATGAACTTGCATCAATGGGGGAAAGGAAATGTAGGGACCTAGATTATATTAGATGCATTATGAGTCGGGATCAAAGCATCTTAGTAAAGGATGAGGAGATTAAAGAAAGGATGAGGACCTATTTTCAATACTCATTAAATGAAGACCATAAGAATTGTTATTAGTAGGAATACGTAGCTCCCATGGGATCGAGGATTGTAGATATTTTTGCAAAATTAGGTTACTTAATGTTAAAAAACCTTTGATAAAGACAAAAGAAAGACTTTACAATCAAGTGGTATGCTAATTGAGGTTTGGAAGTGCATGGGTGATAATGGCTTGTCATGGTTAACTAAGTTATTTTGTAAGATGATTCACACTAAGAAATGTCAGATGAATGGAAGGAAAGCACCATCATGCCTATTACAATAACAAATAGATATTTCAAGTTGTGCGTTGTTAGGTCAAGCTTAGGAGCCATATTATGAAACCTTGGGAGTGATTGAGCACTTAGACATGAAACTAAAGTATTAGAAAGGCAAGTTAGTATTATTCTGGGGAGTAGACCACTGAAGCTAATTTCTTAGGCAATAAATTATAAAGTTTAGAGATATGAAAGAACACATGGTCTTTGTCGACTTAGATAAAGAATATGATAGGTTTCTTATAAATATAATTTGGTGGATTCTAGGAAAGAAAGGGTTATCAAGTAGACATACTGACATGGTTAAGGAGATATATGATGGAGGAGAGATAAGTGAGTAAATCACAGGAGAGTGTGAGTACAAATCTCATTAAATTGATTATTGATGAGTTGACAAGAGGAGGTCCCATGTTATATGGTGTTTTGGCTAATACAATTTTTTTTTTAAGTGAAAAAACTTTACTGTAGAGGAGAAAGAAGACAAACAGAGTGGGATGAGAGATCCCTAAGAAAGAAAAAAGCCACACCCATGGCCCAGCCAAAAACCAAACAGCTAGACAAAATAGCTCACGCCATCCCTATGATGCTAAACCAATCCCTCATGAGAGCCCCACCTACTAGGAAGCCCCTCGAAACCCTTACACCTCCTAGCCCAAAAGATGATTAGATCCTTCGAGCGTCTATACACCATATAGGCCAGTTCCAAATGACCCCTAAAAACCCGATTATTCTGCCCTCTCCAAACCGCCTAATAGATTGTGGCAGACACAACCTCCTACCAAAGCAATTGAAGGCTTTCAACTTCCAACCATGAAGGAGTTCCAATAGGCTTCGAGGAGCTATAAAGTTAACCTCAAAACCCTTAGCACACCCACACTGAATTTCCAAGGTGTAAGGGTAATGAAGTAATAGATGTGAGGCTGATTCCACGTCCTGGAAATAGAGCAAGCAAATACTAGGCAAGATAAGGTCCTTTCTCTAAAGCATGTCCATAGTCGAAATCTTATCCAAAGCCACCGTCCATAAAAAGAATTGAACCTTTAGGGGGACTGCATTATACCACACTAGACCTCATGGCTCTTCAACCTCCTTGACGTCCGCCACATGGGCATAGCAACCTTTAATCGAAAACTGTCCCCTTGGACCTCCCTTCCACACCCGACGATCCTTCTCCCCTAAGCACACCCGAGAATCCTACAACCATCCAAGGAGCCGAGCCACCATTGGGATTTCCTAATCAAACACACCTCGCCTAAACATAGGATGCCAAACCACCTCATTACCACCTACAAAGAAGTATGTCGACACTACTACGTTTGGATCTGCTGCAATGGTGAACATATTTGGAAACTCCATTGCTAGGGGACGCCCTCCACACTAGGCATCCAACCAGAACCTAATTCTCCTCCCGTTCCTCAGCTCATACTCAATCCCTGACACAAACTTGTCATAGTGATTCATGATAGCATGCCAAGGGCTAAGCCCGTAAGTGCCACGGGGCATCGATAGCTTCCACCCATCCCTAACACCATATTTAGTAACCACCACCTTCCTCCAAAGACTTTCTTCTAAATCAAACCTCCATAACCACTTGCATAACAAAGCTTGATTTATAGGTTGTAGCCTCCTCAGCCCTACCCCCCCATTACCCTTGGGGGTGCAAACTTTTTTCCAAGCCACCAAGTGCATCGCCCCGTCCTCCTCACCCCCTCTCCAAAGGAAGTTGCATTAAATCCTCTCCATTGTTTTACACACTAAAACTGGCAGCTCAAAAAGCGACATGAAGTTAATTGGAATACTAGCCAAAGACGCTTTAATTAGAGTGAGCTTACCCCCTTTGGATAAATACCTAGCCTTCCACCCATTTAGCCGGAACCTCATCCTGTCTAAAACTGTTTGCCAAACCTCCTTTTGCTTGTAGGAGGATCCAAGAGGAAGCCCCAAATTAGTGGAGGGGAGGGAACCCTTCCTACACCCTAAATCCATCACCAGTTGATCCAGGTTGGCACATCCCCCACCGCAAATAAAATGCTCTTTTCTAGATTGAGGCCTAGACTTGAAACCGTCTCGAAGCACAGGAGAACGCATCTGAGCAATCTGATTTGCCTTTGGGAATTATTGCGGAAAATGATAGTGTCGTCCACAAACTGTAAATGGGAGACAATCACCTTGCCTTCGTCTTGACCCACAGAAAAACCCTCTATCATTCCTACTTTTGCCGCTCTCCCAAGCAACCCACCTAGCACACCTGCCACTAATAAAAATAGAAGAGGGGATAGCGGATCGCCCTGACGGAGACCCCTGGAACAACTAAAGTGGCCTTGAGGCACCCCATTAGTAAGGATGGAAAAAGAGGCCAGGCTGAAGCATTTCCGCATCCACTCCCGCCAACGAACTCTAAACCCATGTCTTCTCATCATATATAACAAGAATTCCCAATTCACATGGTCATAAGCCTTCTCAAGGTCTAATTTGCAAAGAACATCTGGTTTGCCCTCATGGATGCACACATCAATGCATTCATTTGCACAAATGACCCCATCCACCATGGTTCTACCTTAGAGAAAAGCACCTAGCTACCTTGGCACAATCCTTGGTAGAACCTCTTTAAGACGCAACGCTAAACACTTGGATATAATTTTATAAGTGCTCCCCACCAAACTGATAGGTCTAAAATCTGAGAGCCACACAACATCCTCTTTCTTGGGGATCAAAGTAATATATGTGGCGTCACTTCTTTTGTTTAGGAAGCACCGCTCAAAGAAATCCTGCATCACCGTCATTAAATCTTGCCGAATCACCTCCCAACAAGCCTTATAAAAGGCTAGAGAAAATCCGTCAGGCCCAGGTGCTTTGTCCCCATCCAAGCTCCAAACCATCTTCTTAACTATCTCTTCTTCAAAAGGTCTTTCAAGCCATGCAGCCTGCTCGTCTTCAAGTTAGGGCAGGTGTAAACCATTCATCTTCGGCCTAAGAGGCCTGTATTCCGAGAACAAGTTCTTAAGATAATCTTCCACGTGTCTCTTAATTGCCTCCTCGTCCTCCAGCCTATCACCATCCACATGAAAGCCCAAATATGCAATTAATTGCACTACGAGCATTGGCCATCTTGTGAAAAAACTTGGTATTGTTGTCAGCTTTTTTTAACCACTGGACCTGAGACCGCTGATGCCACATCACTTCTTCCATAGCAAGAATTCTGTCAAACTCCAGTCTCAACGCTTCCCTTCTCCTACTCTCCTCCACCTAACCCTTAGACCCCTCCTTTAGATCCCACTTCTGGATCTCCTCTAGACACTACTTTCCTCCTCTGAATATCCCCCAAAACCTCTCTGTTCCAGACTCTCAGCCTATATCTGATTCCTTTGAGCTTTAACGGATTCGTTGACCAGGAGGACCCCAAACTTCTATTTCGTTCCACCACCCCCGAATCATATCCACGAACCCTGGATAAAGGAGCCACGTGTTCTGGAATCTGAAAGGGCGAGGCCCTCTGCTGATGGCTTGATCCTCCCCTTTCATCAGGAGAGGAATATGATTTGAACCCGGTCTCGACAAGGCACAAACATGAACTTGAGGAAATAAATCCTCCCAGTCCCCTAACACAGGAAACCTATCCAACTTGCTCAAAGCAAGGTTTCCCTGAAAATTTGACTTAGTGAATCTTGCTCCCTCAATCGGCAGACTAATCAACTCGCTCCTGTTAATGAAGTCACAGAACTCGTCCATGCCCCACATCTGTCTCGTTGCCCTGTTCTTCTCTTTAAAATAAAGGACCTCGTTAAAATCCCCTTCGTCTCGTAGCCACAAGCGAAGCCGAGAAAGAGTCTGCCCAAGCCTTTATGCAAGCCACCAACTCCCTATCCCATATCATCAAGATTCCCCCCGCAGCCCCCTTTGAATGAACTATAAACTAACCCGGATCAGTGAAATGGCATAGACTTAAAACCACATCCCTATCAACCGTCAACAACTTCTTTTCTTATAGGATAACGATCACAGGCTTGTATTTTCCCAACAGCTCTTTCACCAAGCGCTTTTTATCGCAGCAACCAAGCCCCCTCACATTCCAAGTGAATATGGTGCACTTCATAATAAACCAGCATATGAACCCCTTGTTTTCATCCCAGACCCCTCCCCAATCAGCATTTCCTTTTTGTCGTATGATAATCTCCATCCAAAATTTTTAAGTTCCCTCGATAGTCCCCTCGTATTTCCTCCTCCCCTTCCTAACCTGTAAACCAGTTTCCCTTTTTTTCTAGCTCTAAGAACAACTCCTAGGCCATCTCTTCCAAACCATCAAAGGAAAGCCCTAGAACATCACTAACCTCCTCCATATTCTGTAGGACCCATTCCAAAACTGCTAAAATGGGGAGTTCTTCTAACCCCTGTTCAGACCAATCCACGAGAGCCAATTGTCTCCCGTGACTAATTTTCACCAACTCACCTATTGAACACTAGAACCCCAACTCACACGCACCTTCCATCTGGAGCCAGTTCGCACCACCTTGTTAATGCCCTACTACTCTTCTCACTCCCTTGCCAGGGTCCCATAGAGATGAGCCAAACTCTAAGCAATTAGCCCTACCAAGGTCGTCTACTATTACTTGTCTTGGAGTGCCCCGGTCTGATACCTCTCCAGCCCTCCCTTGTAACGACTCTTGAAATGAAGTAAAATCAGTCAACGGCCAATAACTCGAACCGTGGCAGTCGTAATAATCCTAAATGCCTACTGAGCATCCTTCACTAATTGAAAACTGACGATGCTCCCACTTGTCCTCGTGGTGCAACGGGAAGCTTAATGCTAGTTGGGCACCACCCCTGCTCACCTGAGAGTTATGCTCCTTAGATTCAATTAAAAGCCCGCCTTTACCCCAGTCTCCATCGAAGCAACTTCCTCCCTCAAGGACTCACCTCCAGCTTCTTCCACCAACATCACACGACCTTCCCCTTCCCCCTATTGATGGTAGCCGAACTCACAGTAAACTCCTCCAACGGTTCGAAACTCTGCGATATCCCATCATCGCACAAACACAAACCAGTAGGAGCTTCCGCCCTTGAAACTCCACTTCCTGGAAGAACAACTCCAATCATCGCCAGAGATTCGAATGAGATCATCGGGCTTCCTAATAAGCTCCTGGGTCATTCCATCTGCTTGAGAAGCCCCTTCGCCCTTCATTTAGTAAAATTTAAAACCTCCCGATTCCCAAAACTACCCTCAGGTCCCTCTACCATATTATTAGGGGCCTCCTGCTCTACTAAAATTCCCCCGCGCCCCTCCGCCATGTTATTATTTGAGTTAGGGGCCTCCTGCTCTACTAAATTTCCCCCGCGCCCTTCCACCAACTTAGCTATATCACTTGAACCCTCCCAATTTGTTGGATTTGCACTAACCCCTTCCCCTTGATGAAAAGAATCTAGAACCCATTTTTTTGTTAGGCATCCCTCATTTGCCCCTTTTTGGGTCACGATGGAGCCCTTATCCTTCCCGCAATCTCTCCCTTCTCTCCACTTCCCTCTCCCTGTCGCGACATGCACACCACCTCTACCCTTTCTCGACACCACCTCCTGCTCTCGGACGTGGTTCTTTGCAGCAACAGATACTTCATTTCCTGCGTTCATCACACGTGCCTCCTCTCCATTTTGAATTTTGAAATCAACAGTTGGAAGGAAAGAAGCTCCCGCCGGCAAATGGGTCACCAGGTGAATTTCTAACCTGAGTTTCTTCCCCCTGTCAAAAAGAGCGATCACCCGAGGGATCTTTTCTAAGGGGCCACATCGCACCCTGATCCTCACTGCACTACAGGAGACCAGGTATCTTGTATCCTCATCCACACTAACGAAACCTCCACAGAGGTCTCCAATTGCCCTGAAGAAACCCAATGTCCACAGATGAAGTGGGAGGCCCAAAACCTCAATCCAGCGAATCTCTGTTTGATTATCATCCTCAATAGTGTTAACCTCAGGTGTCCATCTCCTAAACTCTAGTCTTCCGCCTCTCCCTTCACCCTGGAGATACTTGAGATTAACAAGCTTCAAGGTCTCACACTCCGACAACAAGAACACAATACAATTGTTGATCCCTAGGCTATTCCACTTAGGAGTTATCTTCAGGCCCAGGGTATCCCTAATCCGGGCACAATCAAGCTCCTAGTTCGTCAATCCCCCCCTCCTGGTACACACCACCGCCTTGTTCTAGAAGCCAAAAGATGATTTTGGGCCATAGACAGATTTGATCCCAAGGTTCTCATCCACCTCAATAATCTTTCCTGCAATCCTGGGCCTGTCAGGCGACCATATCCCCAGTTCCTGTTTCTCCTATTCAGCTTCTCTGCCACAAGAATTTTGTTTCTCTCCTTTGCATGATTTGGTAAAACTGGACGCATTTGCTGCTCAGCCACCATCCCTACTTCCAGCCGATTCATCTCCAGTAAACCCTTGTGAAAGTTTTGCTAGCCCACCTGATTTGGGCCTTCTGGAACAGCCACAACCCTCTCCCTACCTTTTTCATCCAACAACGATAACTACACATACCATCCCCTTGTATTTTCCCTTCTCTGGAATAACAGAACCCTCGCTCCTTCCTTCCTTGACCGCAGGAGACTTTTGTGTTGTGGCAAGGAGAGCGCCTCTGCAAAGCAATCAACCACACAAAGAGCATTCCTCTCACTCAGTTGGATTCGGAACTGAAATCCTACACCCCTCTCAACAACCCTAGTTATCTTCTCCTTCCCCACCCAGTCAATCTCAATATCAAATGTTTTAGCCTCGATGGGGATGACCTTCTTCCTCCACACTATGCTTGCATTTGCCTTCTTTCTTTCTTCTCCTTCCTCCACATGGTTTTGATTCATGAGATTAGAGAAGGGGTGAATGCCAAGTTAGAATCACGGAGGGATTCTTTAGATTCAGAAGGTTTAAGATAAGCTGTACCAAAAAAATTGAGTGTAATTTTTGTAAAAATGGGAGTGGAAAACAAGGGAAATGTCAAGATTGATGCACAAGAAATACCCTGATGTGGCAATTTTTGTTATTTCAGTTTGATCATCCGTAAGGGGGGAGATTGTTGAGAGAGTGGCTCAAATGAAGGAGAGGTGCTTTTTGAGTGATGTGTAATCAATACAACACCAATAAAATTGAAGGTGGGATTTTATAAGAAGGCTAGAAGATTAGCGGCGGTTTTTGGAGCAGAACACCAGCATTATGAAACATCAAATACATAGAATGATCATGGCTGAGATGGATGATTGACCAGAAAAAAATGGTTTGAGTTAATAATGAATGCATTCTTGGGAACTTGGGGTAACACAGATATGTGACAAGCTGAGGGAAAATCGACTGAGATGTTTTGGACATGTGTTTACAAGGAATGCCAATGAACATACCAGTGAAAAGAAGTAATATGGTGCAAGTTGAAAGCTCTAAAAGGACAAGGGGAGGCCAGACAAGATGTTGGTCAATATGGCCCTAGAACATGATTCGTGTAGCTGACCCCGAATAGTTGGGATGAAGCTTTGCTGAGTTGAGTTGTAAGCAGTTTGCATAAATGTGCTTCATCGACTTGACTTCATCTGGGTTTTCTATTCACAGCTTTATTTATTTGTTTCATAACCTTTGATTATTGTTAGATTTGCACAATGGCCTAGCGCAAGCTGTGAAGCAAGGATGGCAGTGGTAGTAGGCATAGTAGTATAGGAGCTGCAGTCCAGACGAGACTTAGGAGCTTAGTTGCAGGAAGCCTTCATCATTGGTGCTGCTTCTTTTCAGAATCCCACTCCCCTTGGCCTCCACTGTTGCTCCCAAGATTTTATCTATTCCTTATGAGCACAAGCTTTGCATTATTTATATTGTCAGCTGTCCTTGTAGTTGGTTATTCTAAATTTTTAACAATTATATCCATAAGTAAGTTCTACTTTACCTTTTTATTTTTGATATATATTTGTTACATAACAGTATTAGTCACTTCCAGTAGATTTCGGTGGTTCTGTGTTAGGGTTTGTAGAAGAGGAAGAAGAAGAAAGGAGTTGGGGAGGAGAATACATATGGAGAGTGTGTAGACTTTTCTCACATACTTTCAATATTATAAAATAAGGATACACTACAAAAGATGGATATTTAGAAGTATACCCTTGTACAATACTATATATATGTACCCTTACATGTGTGATCCCATAAACCCATACACTACAACACTTCCAACCCAAAAAATTGCAAATCATATTCGAACCATCTTTTGCTGTGTTTGCAGTGTTTCCAGTGAGGAAATTAGTACCCCTCCATATCTGCCTCTTGACACGAGTGTTAACTACAACAGCGGTTTGATATAGTGGGAATCATTTGACATATTGAAACAAATTATAAGATTATGGTTGTATTTTCAAACAAGCTTGATGCATGCATATGAAACTATAATATGGAATAAATTGTGAAACACAATTTACAGGTAAGCTGATTTGCAGCATCTTTGAAACAACAGTTGTATGTTTCCCAAGACTCGGCAGTCAAAATTGATTCTTACGTGTAATCATAAATGACTTCAAGGCTAAAGTGAATGAAAATTTTGCAGCACAAAAGGAATTGGTGCAACAGTGCCAGATCCCTCAGAGTTCCGGACACTTGAAGATGGTGTCATTGTTCCCCTTGGCAAGCCAAAGGAGCAACCAGATCCCAAGGTAGCATGCTTTATGCTAAGTAGTTAATAAGGTGAAAGTGAATTATAACTTTATAACCTCCATTCATTTGTCTTGCAGGGTAGTTTACTGTACAATGAGTACATTGTATACAATGTGGATCAGATTCAAATGCGGTACATCGTCCAAGTAAATTTCAATTTCAAGAGGTGACTGGCAGCTAGATTTATTTGCTCCTTTTGTAGCGTATTTGCAAGTTCCATCTTGTGTATTTCTCTCACAAAATTCTCAGATGTCAAGGTTATCCCACCTGTATTCTAAATTAATACTCTGTTTTGAAGAGAAGATTTTGCCTTTGAAGTCATATATATGCAAACTTTGTGACTAGTACGTGATTATTTATTTTAAGAAGGATTATTTGACCCCCAAAATGTTTATGAAAAAATCTGGAGTCCTGAGTACTCAATGTCCTTAATCACAAATATATACAGATATGTGGGTATGTGGCCGGTGTATAGATGGTTGAGATCCATCTTCTAATGGGTCCCATCTAAGAGAGCTAAAAGGACTTGTAGACAATGTTACTTGTTTCTTAAGCAGTTGCATTATTGTAATTATGACAAAATGTTAATGTAATTTATCAAAATATCCTTGGGTTTTCAAAACCTTTGAAAGGATATTTTAATCATGTTGGAAGTCTATTTGAGGTGCCTTTGAGTCTATGAAATCCATTAGATAAAGGAGTGTCCTTAATCACAAATATGTACATACATGTGGGTATGTGGCAAGTGTATAGATGGTTGAGATCCATCATCCAATGGGTCCCATCTAAGAGAGCTAAAGGACTTCTAGACAATTTTACTTGTTTCTTAAGCAATTGCATCGTTGTAATTATGAAAAAATGTTGTTATAATTGATCAAAATATTCTTGGGTTTTCAAAACCTTTGAAAGGATATATTAATCATGTTGGAAGTTTGTTTGAGGTGTTTTAATGTAATACCTCACACCATGACACATATTATTGTACACGTGTCACACTTAGAATGTTAACACATGTCACATAAGTTCTGTATACACACAGGATTACTTAATTGCACATATGTTGATCTGATCATTGGCACAACTTTAGAAAAACACCAATAAAAATATAGAAAGAATTTGTGAGTGAAAGTTATACCTTTGGATGGACACAAAATTCTAGAGTCCTATGCAACAAACGGCAAGCAAAATAAACACCAAATAAAAAAGCTAAAGGGAATTTACTAAGCAAGGAAAAAAAAAAAAGTTAAGAACATGACAATTTCTGAAGCTGTCACGGACGGATGATACAATTTTATAAGTAAATAGTATCAATCCTATAGGAATCATCTTACAAATATTATATGCTTGGAAAGATCTATGAGTCTACTTTCCAATGCAACAAACAGTGAGTGGATTAAAGTTTTTTAGAAGAAGTTATGACAATTTTTCAAAAAAAAGTATCTATGTCGTCTAGTATGGTATGAATTAGTAGATTTTGGGGTAATTTTAAAAATACATCAATAAAAATTTAAAACGAATTAGAGAGCAAGTTAAATATGTTTAAAAAGCTCTTGAACTCTAGTTTCCAACAAAAAAAAACGGTGAGTGAATCCGAGTTTTTGGATAAATTTATGACTATTTTTCCACCAGGTGTCTGTGTTGAAAAAATTCTGACGGGATGATGTCATCAAAGCAGAAAATTTTGTACAACCGCAATTTTTATAAAATTCTATGGATTTTCATTAGAGACCTACCTAAACACGAAATTGGGGATTATGGTTGCTATTTAGGCCTTTAAAAACATAGAGATTCATAAGAAAGATGATCTTTTAAAGAATTTTGCAAATTTGAGGATTTTGAAGAAAGAACAAGAGAGAAAACTAGGTTTTGCAAGAGATTTTGGAATTTTTGAATAAAGAATTTGAAGCTTCAATTTAGTTTCGTTTTCGGACTAAAAGGTAAATAAACTAGAACACTTCTACATTGTTTTGATTGTTCTTAGGTTCTTAGAATCATTCTTAATCAGTTTTGTTTTAATCCATGAAAGTTTTTACTTTGATTAGGTTATTAAAAAATGAGTTTTGTAAAAGAATTTTTTTTTTCAAACTACTTGAATGTCTTACATCTTTTTGTATCGTTTTAGGTTTTTAGTGAAATTCCTAAAATGGATCCTAGAGGGGAAGGGGTGAATAAGATCTTTATAAAATATTTAAAATTTCTTTTAAATAAATTATTCTTTTTAAATAATTTATTCAACCCCAATTTAATTT
>JAOXJP010072363.1:0-15254 GCA_025762735.1 Platanus orientalis
TTTTTTGGGGATTTAATCAATAAAAGTATTTTTACCCCCATAATCCAAATATCCATTTTTTTTTTTTTTTTTTTTTTTTTTTTTTTTTATGAATTCATAGAAATCTTTAATTCCATCTATTAGGTATGGCTTAACTATTTCCCAATTTAATTTATAGAAAGCCAGAGAAAAACCTTCTAACTCAAGGGTTTATTCACCTGCTAGGTCCCAAACAATCCCTTTTACCACTTCTCTTCAATCGACCACTCTAGCCATTCTCTACTGAAATCTGAGATTCTCTTAAACTTCAAACCATCAAACTTCGGTCTTCTAGTCCAATCTGCCCTATACAATTTGCTAAAAACTCTACTGCTTTTTTTTACTTTTTTTTTTTAAAGGTAAAGATGTGATTTATTGATAAAAGCTAAAAAGATAGTACAGAGAAGGAATATCACCGCGAAGGCGATATCATAGTAAAAACAACAAAAGAAAAACAACAATCACAAAAGGGGCCTTACAAATTTACATTCCATATAGCATCCTATCCCCCCCGCCCCCTTTCATTATTTTGCCAAATTGAAGCCTATTCTTCTAGAAATTTATAAATATAAATCACCAACTCATCCACAGTTCGGAACTTGTCTTCAAAAATCCTACTATTTCCTTTCTTCCACAAATCCCAACAAATAACCCCCGGTAAAGCACACCACATGGAAGACTTCCAAGACCACTAATCCACCAACTCATTATAAGCTCACTAAAAAGTCTTGGAAAAACCCAAGAAATTTTGATATGAGAAAGGAAGAAGTCCCATACCCTCTTTGCCATAGAACAATGGATGAATAAATGATTCACTGATTCCGCCTCTTCCATGCACAGAATGCATCTATTGGCCAGATGTCATGCTTTGCCCAATGGATATCAAATTTTAAATATATCTTGAGCAATATTTTTTTAAAAGTACTTTAACTGTTTTTTTTAATACATATGTATGAGATGTAAATTAACATTTCATGTATATGACTAACATGAGAAAAGAAACCCCTATGTACACAATTTAGTGACTTGCTAATCATCTGAAAGAAGAAACAATTTATCAGCCTGAATCAAACAATATCGGCACATATTAGCATGGATCAAAAACTTGGGATTGGGATCATCCATGGGCAACCCCAGTACCTGGTTGGTCTGGATCAGGCGATCCAATTCAGGATCATCATGACCTAGCTGCAGACTGGTTGATCCCAAGCCAATCCACAGCTTAATAATTTCAAAATTTTATATGTACGAAAAAATTTAGAAAAATGAGTCTCTCAAAAAATAGTATGAAAATCATTGATTGTAAGCAAGCTTACTGCATTATACATGTACAGATACCATTACAATGCATATAAGAGTACAAAATGCTACATAATGTTAACAAAATCATGAGGTTAGTCATCAAAAAACCAATATGATTACATTTATCCATTTAATACATGAAAACATAACTTGTATATGGTATCATCTAAATAAAAACAAAGTATATTATTTTTTTGCTGATTAAAAAACAAAGTATATTCTCAAACCTGTGTGGGTCACCATTTATATTATGAATAGCATGGTGGATCGGGAACAAGGTCATCATCCCCATCTCTACAAAATGATTAAACAGAAAAACTCATGAACCCTAAAAAAGTGCTTTCTACTCATCCAAATCTAATAAAATTAGTTTTTTGTGCACAAGTCCGGGCAAAGCATGAAGCCATTTATAGGGAGGAGCGAGCTGGGGAGATTAAAGCATGATTTAAAGAAATGCAACGAAGTTGTGGTTTGAAATGTGAAATGATAAGTGAATACAGTTCAATTGTCATTTTAAAAGGTTGTAGTAGGGATCAGGCAATCCTTGTTATGGATTGCCTGATCCTGAGTCGACTCTGGCAATCCTGAGTTGGATCCTCCGAGTCTCACCTGTTCAGACAATCCTTAAAAGTGATCGGGCAATCCCTTGCAAGGGCCAAGCTAAGGCCCTGGATCGGATCGACCAAGTTTTAATACCATGTGTATCAGTGTTTACTTACAGATATATTGAAACATGGGTTAGTACATAACAATCTAATGACAAGCAGTTATATGTACCACTTTGCTTATGTTATTTCCTCCTCATTCTCATACAGGTCATCTCAAGCTCCTTCTCAGCCAGAAAAAGACAACCATATTATTCATTTGTGTTTGAAAAATACATTTTAAAGGGTTCCCTAAGAAAATTAAAAACTACTCCTTCATTTATATTAAATTAATTGAGGAAAACTTAGTTTTTTCCTTGTTGGGATAAGGCTGTTTGTTGTTGTTGTTGTTGTTTGAAGATTTTTTTAAAGCATTTTACACTGGCACAAGGTATGACATGCAACTAACAATGAACCGAATTACCTGGTCAGCAAGGTCATAAATCAACTTTGAATCTTCCCCATATTTTCCCATAAGTGTCTCTCGCAATTCAAAAACAGGAGTATCTAGGGCTGTGGCTCCATGCCTCTTGAACACCTCCTCTATGATTGAAAATGCTCTCATTCTTACGGCCATTTGTTCTTTTGCAAAATCCCGAGTACCCTAAGGAATATAGAAACAAAGGTAAGGTAAACAGTTTAAGTAAAAATCATTCTATACAAGCAAAATAACCATTAATGCTAATAGAAACACAACATAAAAGCATGATCAGAATAACAAAAATTTATGCAACGATATATTCAGAGAATCACTTCTATAACATAGTTTGCATCAACAAAATGCCAGTCACATTTCTGCACTCAATCAGAGTACAAAGTGCATTAATCACCAGACAAAAATTTCGATACATGCAAGAAAATATGTAATCAGTACCATTTATTTAAGGCAGAATCCCACATAATTAACAACAGGACGTCCAATATGCAATAAGACTTAGCCATGCCAAGCTGGTTTTCCCATGCAAAAAAAAAAAAAAAACAATGTTTCAAGGAGCCATTGTGAAGAGTATGAGAGCAACCACTTGTGTATTAAATAAAATAATGAAATTGATAGAAAAAAAATTTGGGAAGCTGGGCTCAAGCAAGTGACAACATGACTGTGATGTAGTATGTCAACTGTTTGAGCTGTTGGCACAAGCCTAAAATAGACAGAAAAGCAATTCAAAAGAAATAAATACTAAAATGTATAGTGCTTTGGCACCTTAGGAAGTTTGGGAAGTCTTCTAGATTCATTGCTTTCCACAATATCTTTAACTTTCTTCAACAAAGTTTCAAGTTCCGGGTTCTTAGGGTCAAAAAACAAGGAAAGATGTCGTGCCCACCCATCCAGCACTGCCGCATTGTCAACTGTATCCCCATTCTCATTTTGCAACCTATCTTTAAGGAGTTCCCTAATAACAGCAGTTCCCTTTCCCAAAACATTCTTCTTCTTCTTCTTCTCACCCTTCCTTTCAACACTTGCATTGCCCCCCTTCACCTCAGCTCTTGCAGGTGTAGCTCCTTGAGGTTTCTCATTTGACTCACTCCAGTCAAGTGAAAACAGTGCCAATGCTCCCTCCCAAGCAACAATTGTTTTAATTTTAAACAATAGGCAATATATTTCATGCAAAAAACTAATGTAATCCTCTTCAATATCGGCTTCTGAAACCAACCGATATCCATCCTTCAAACTTTCTAAGGTAGGGCAACCCCTCTCAAATATTTCCAGCACCAGAGAACGTACATCAACAGAATTGATCGACTCGACAGCCAATTTCACTCGTCGGAAACTACTCTCACCAAAATTTCGAAGCGATTTAGCCAATGGCAACAGTGTAGTAACCAAAACCTTCTCACTCCCATTACTCCCAGAACCCGGTTTCCCAACTTTCGCAATAGAATTCAGCTCAACCCGCATCCTCGAGTAAACCCACCTCAACACTTCCCTGAAACTCCCGTGAACCTTTGGGATTTCCGAAATTGCATCTATATCAACACGGCCTACAAGCTTAGACCCAACGAGTAAAATCTTCATATCACTGGCAACAGCCGTCTGGTCCTTAACAGAAAAGCCGTCCCCAGAATCTAACAAATTGAAGGCCGAAGTGTCAGCCTTCAAAACCTCACACGACAAGGCAGCAATCGCGTCCGCCACAGTCGACAGAGTCGACGAGGAATAATCCAAAAGCGCACAAATGCCATCCAAAGTAGCGCAAGAGTTCTCCAAAACAACCAGTTCTCCATCTGTAACCCCAGTCACCTCAAGCGTGGTTCCGTTTAACCGAAACAACGAATCCAGAAACCCTAATGTAGAGCCGAAGTCCAAGCTTTCCGAGCTAAACCCTCGATTTAGGGTTTCGGCGATCAAAACAGGGAGAACGGGACGGACGCCGTCATTGGATAGAGCGAACTTGTTCAAGAGAACCACGAGAGACGCACGGGATTCTTCTAGGGTTAGAAATCTCGGATTCGAGCTCGGGGGACGAATCGAAGAGAGTGAGTGATCCGGGGAAAGCTTATCAAGGACTGAAGAATCAATTCTGACCTGGGAGAGATTGTTCGCAATGGCGTAGACGGATGCTGAAGAGAGAGAAGAGCCTTTCCCTCCGACTGTAACGACAGAGACCTCTCGTCCGGCCGCCATTGTTGGACCTTCGTTGGAAACTTTCAGTGTCTCTAACGCTCTCTAAACCCTACAGACGTCGAGAGCCCTCTATATTGTATTAGTGTATTTCTCAATCACCATCGAAATGGAATCTTTGTGTATAGCATCATTTCATGTTTAACATTTTGGAAATCTAGTGGGACCCACCTAAAAAAAACTTGGTTAACCATTGGAGTTGTGATCTGGTAACCATGGACGCCGTTTGATCACCAGTTACGGTAACAGAGGTAGCTTCTTCGCCTGCTCGTTGCATATTGACGGACCCCTGAGGAGAGGAGAATCGCTTTCATATTTACCTCTTCTGTTCTATCTACTTATTCTTGTTTTCGCGCATCACTCATTTTTGGAGCTGAAAAGGGGCTGAAACCAGATTCATTCGTGATTGGGTATAGTTATTCGTTTCTTATCAATTCTTCACAGAAGCCCTAACAGTAAACGTAACCGTTGCTCTTTCAAGGAATTGTCATCATTTATGAAAAAAATTGTTCCAGATTTGTTGTTCTTTATGATCTGACATGAAGAGAATCAGACACCTGAGAAGCACTAGATTGATATTTGGTTGAATTAAAAAAAAAAATTTGTGTTCTTTATGTTCTGATTTGTAGAGATTCTGACACCTGAGAAGCACTAGATTGATATTTTGTTGAAATTCTAGATTTGTTGTTCTTTATGTTCTGAATTGTAGAGAATCTTACACATGAGAAGCACTAGATTGATAATTGGTTGAAATTCTAGATTTGTTCTTCTTTATGTTCTGATTTGTGGAGAATCTGACTCCTGAGAACAATTAGATTGCTCTTTATGAAAAAACTGTTCTAGATTTGTTGTACTTTATATTCTGATTTATAGAGAAAGATACCTGAAAAGCATTAGATTGATGTTCTGAAAACCTATTGTACTGTTCACAAATTAATAGAACCCCATTCCTAGATTAAAATTGAGGGTACTTTTTTTTTCTTTCTTTAATTTCTTTTAGGCCTATGAATCTTGTCTCCTTTTAAAAGAACTCCAATATTCCATGCATACTTTATATATGTTCGAGATTTGTTCTTTATGTTCACGATTTGTAGAGAATCTGATACCTGAGAAGCACTATTTTGTGTTCTGAAATTTCCTCTGTACTGTTCTCAAAGTACTAAAACCCCACCCCATTGCTAACATAAAATTGAGCATGCTCTCTCTCTCTCTCTCTCTCTCTCTCTAATTTTGTTAAGCATTAAATCACATCTTCTTTAGAATTTTTCCAATATCCTTGAATACTTTTTTATGGTTGGGAAATACCAGGACTGGACATTGAGAGGGGGGGGGAACCGGGGAAGCCCACAAATCACATATATACAGAAAAAAAAAATATATATATATATATATACTCTAAAATTTACAGGGAAATTATCTTTTTTATTTTAATGAAATATCAAAAATTTAGGAATATCTCACCATTTTTTTTGGTAACTTATTTTGGCCTACCACTTTATTAGGGAAATGGTATTTACCAAATAAAATTACTAGAGAAATAGGTTTGTCCACCTTTCAGTGAAATTACTGAAATTCACTTTATTTCATTTTAATTTGGGGGTATGAAAACCATGCTCATTACCAGATCTCTACACTATATACTTTTTATTAAAATTATGATTTTTTTTGTAGCTAAATTTATGAATCCTTTGACAGATAAAGATTAAATAATGATCGATAGCTTTTGTAAGCAAGGATGAAGATTCATGATCGTTTGACAAAGTTGTGATTTTTCATTCTTTCCTTTTTTTTTTTTTTTTTTTTTTTTTTTGGGGGGGGGGGAGGTGCAATGAAGATGAAAGCAACTGGATGCAGCGGTACAGCAAATCTAGCAGCAATACCATGACACTCTATTTTGATTAATCAACATCTCTCTACCAGTCTGTTCAACCTCAAAGCTACCCTATTTTCTGGTGATTACTTCCAGTGATCAGCTGCCAGAGTCACCTGATATGTCAAGGTAATCTCTGTCTCTTGCTCAAACCTGTTGTTTGATTTTTATTTTACTACGAAAAACAACTTTATTAATAATAAAATCAACAGGGGGGAGGGGGGACAAGACATCCCCCACTATACAAAGCAACAAACTAAAACAATAACAAAACTTAACAGGAAGTAAAATACACTGAGCCCCCTAAACCCTTATTATGACTGAATTCCCGTCTTTTTGAACATTGGCTGGAAACGGTAGGCTTAAAATCCTATTACAATCACAATCTGGAGTTGCTAGCTGCTTCTACAAGGCTTGTTTGGAGTGCAGAATGGTGGAAAGAGAACAAGTCATGGAGAGGAAAATAAGCTAAAGAATGAGATGATTAGGAGTGAACATGCATTTGGATGGGAAGGGATGTAGTCTTGGGTTGAGTAGAGAGGATTTGGCTGTCTGAGTGGCTCTTTTTTATATTTTCTTGAGAAACTGGGGTTTCGATGACAAGGGGATCAGATTAGGGAAGCATTGGAGGCTGTTCTCTGGCTTGTAAAGGTCATTACCCAGTGTTGGTCCTATAATTACGGGGTGCTGGGATGGGTGGATGGGAAACAGACCTAACCTTTGGCTTTTCGCACAAAGTGCCTACTCACCAAACTCAAACCCGCGTTTTCACTCTGGACAGCCCAAGCCGCTACCATTGCACCAAAGCAATGACCCTTGTTCTCTGGCTTGTCTCAGGGTTTTTTATTCTTTTTTTTTTAGGGGGGGGGGGTGGTTTAATATTGCCAATAATTACCTGATTATAGTATCTGATGGGATCTAGTTGTACCTAAAGATTTGGAGCACAAGCCTCCGTAAGCAGCATTCCTTTCAGAACTTAATGTCGTTAACACTTTTTTACATATATATTAATGTAATTAGTGTCTTCTTTGCTGCTTCAGGCACACCATGGAAACTCAACGCCCTGTTCAAGTTTACGTGTATCTGACGCTTATATTTCTGCCTGTCATTCTTTTAGTTGGCATTGGAGCTTGTGTTCATAGTTCTTCATTTTCAAGTGAGGTCAGCAAGTTATTGTGCTCTTTTCCCTGCATTTCTCTTAGAAAAGTAACACTTTTTATCATACACATTTCTCATTAATTTCTTGTCATCACTTTTATTTTTATTTTTTTTCAATCAGTAACAATTATAAATTTGTATTAATGTCAAATAATCAGGCATACATGAGCCCAAGTACAGTGAGAAAAAATGATTCCAAGGCCCCATACATTTACCTTCTTTCCAACTAATCACCGAGGAAGAATCCCCTTCTACAATAGAGCCTATTATACCCAATTCCCTAAGGCACCTCAAGCCATGTGTCAAAGCCAAGGTTTCTTCCGTAGATGAATCATAGACTGCAGCCAGGCCAGAATAAGCCCAACCTATATTTCCTTCAGAATTTCTTATCACTCCACCATAGCCCCAGGCCCCGGATTTCCAATACTAGACCCTTCAAAGTTTAGTTTGAAATGACCCCTAGGAGGCGGCTCCCAGACAGCACTCACTCCGGAATTTTTGTTGGCCTTCAATGTGCCACATGCCAGCCAATCCCAATATATGTCTACAAGCTGAATCCCTATGAATTGTTTGGATGCGGCCACCTATTTAGATACTTACAATTTGACATCTTCCATCACCATCATCAGCCCCTTTCTTTATCATTGAAAATACGATGATTTCTTTCGATCTATATTCCCCAAAAGATTCCATGAAGCAGACTTTGATATAGAAATCTTCCTCTCACTCCCAAGAAACCGCTTTTCCATTGACTGATGGCATCACCCAGGTCATTCCCATAAGGGAGAAAAAATGGTTCCATATGGCCTTAGCAAATTTGCAATGTATGAATAAATAATTGACTGATTTAGCTTCTTCCATGCACATGGGGCAAATATTTGGGGAAATCATCATGCATGTTCTCCTTCTTTGTAGCACATCATTTGTATTCACCTTAGCCTAATCTTTTTGGGAACCTTAGAGGATCAAATTTTCTTCCATGGGAATGGGTTAGGCACTAGAGGGATATTACAAGGATACGCAAGAACTCTAATGATGTAGCACGAAAGCTCTGATACCAAAATTGATGTAGGATATTCCTAAAAACCTTAAATAATTGTTAGATTCAAAGTGTGGAAGCAAGAACTTTCAAGAATTGAATTTAGCGCACTTAAGTAGCTACAAAACTATGGGAAAACAGGCAATAGAATGACAGAAATAGAGTTTAGAAGAATTTAGAATGAAAAGAAGAAGAAAAGAACCTGAGGAATGGATGAGTTCTGTAATTTTGTGGATAGAAATGAGCTGGTTAATTTGCCTTTATCCGGAGCACACTACACTTTATCTAATTTCCAAGGAGATTCGGCGTTGAGCAAGTTGGATAGCTTCCTTGTGTCGGGAGAGTGGGAGGATTTGTTTCCTCATGAGTGTGCATGCCTTGCCTAAACAGGGATCCGGTCACACTCTTCTCCTTTTAAAAGGGGGGGATCAGTCTGTTATTGGTGGGCCTCGCCCTTTCAAGTTCCAGTGGTTGAAGGAAGGTGACAATAATTCCAAGTTTTTTCATAAGATGGCAGATGCTCGCAGGGCCATAAACAACATTTCTGGTTTGCAAGTGGACAGTACTTAGCTGGAGGATGAGGAGGCAATGAAATCGTATGTGGAAGACCATTTCAGGAATTGGTTCTCGGACCACAAGCCTGTAAGGCATAAGGTGTATGGGTTAAATCTGCCCCTTCTTGAAGAGGAGCAGGCAGCATTGCTTGAAAGACCTTTTGATGAGGAAGAAGTTAAGAAGGAGGTTTGGAGCCTAGATGGGGATAAAGCCCCTGGGCTTAATGGATTCTCCTTAGCTTTCCATAAGGTTTGTTGGGATGTGATTCGGAAGGACCTAATGATGATGTAAGATTTCTTTGAGCGGTGCTTTTTGGATAGGGGGAGTGACGCTACTTATATAGCTTTAATTCCTAAAAATGAGGGCGCAATGTGTCTTTTGGATTTTAGACCTATCAGCTTGGTGGAGAGTACTTATAAAATTATATCTAAATGTTTAGCGCTACGTCTTAAAGAGGTGCTTTCAAGGATTGTACCAAGGGAACAAGGGGCTTTTCTCCAAGGCAGACCCATGGTGGATGGGGTTCTATGCACAAACGAGTGTATCGATGCACAGATTCGTTAAGGGAAACCGGGTGTTCTCTGCAAGTTGGACCTTGAGAAGGCTTATGACCATGTGAATTGGGAGTTTTTGTTATATGTGATGGGGAGACATGGTTTTGGGATCCGTTGGAGGGAATGGATGAGGAAATGCTTTAGTTTGGCGTCATTATCTGTTCTTATTAACGGAGTGCCGCAGGGCCATTTTGGTTGCTCTAGGGGCCTGCGTCAGGGGGATCCGCTATCCCCTCTCCTTTTCTTATTAGTGGTTGGTGTGTTAGGTGGGCTAATTGAAAGAGCGGCAGCTGTGGGCATGATTGAAGGTTTCTCAGTGGGCCAGGGCCAAGAGGAGGTGATTGTCTCTCATTTACAGTTTGCTAATGATACCATCATTTTCTGTAACAATTCTCAAAGGTAGATCAAATTGCTCAGATGCGTTCTCCAGTGTTTTGAGGTGGTCTCTAGGCTTCGCCTCAATCTGGAAAAAAGCACTATGTTAACGGTGGGGGACGTGCCAAACTTGGACCAATTGGCAGCAGATTTAGGATGCAAGAGGGGTTCCCTCCCAACCACTTATCTGCGACTTCCTTTAGGCTCGTCATACAAGCAGAAGGAGATTTGGCACCCAGTTTTGGACAAGATGAGACGCCGTTTAAATGGATGAAAGGCTAGGTATCTATCCAAAGGAGTTAGGCTCACTTTAATCAAGGCGTCTTTGGCTAGTATCCCGATTCACTACCTATCACTATACGAGTTGCCAATCTCAGTGTGTCAAACTATGGAAAGGATCATGCGAGACTTTCTATGGAGAGGGGGTGAGGAGGATAGAGGAATGCATTTGGTGGCTTGGGACAGAGTTTGCACCCCTAAAGGCAAAGGGGGCAGGGCTGAGGAGGATTCAACCTATGAATCAAGCATTATTGTGTAAGTGGTTTTGGAGGTATGGTGTGGAGGAGGAAAGCCTTTGGTGGAAGGTGGTATGTGCCAAATATGGTGTTAATGATGGGTGGAATCTTTCGGTTCCGTGAGGTGTTTATGGTCGTAGTCTTTGGCGTGCGATATTGAAACATTTTAGCAAGTTCTTGACTGGCATAGGCTATGAGGTGGGGAATGGGAGGAGAATAAGGTTCTGGTTGGATGCTTGGTGTGGAGGGAGACCTTTAGCAATGGAGTTTCCAGATTTGTTTGCTATGACAGAGGATCCATTCACATTAGTCTCTAGGTGGTTCTCAATTTAAGGTAACAGGGTAGTTTGGCACCCCATCTTCAGGTATGGTGTGTTTGATTGGGATACCTCGAGGGTGGTTCAATTCCTTGGCCAGTTGCAAGATACTAGGGTGTACATAGGGGAGGAGGATCGGTAGGTGTGGTTGAGAGACCCGGGGAGTAAGTTTTTGGTAAAGGCGTGTTATCCCCAAATGGCGAATGTCGAAGAGGCTCAGGGGCCGTGGGGTCTTGTGTGGTATAATGCAGTCCCGTTGAAGGTCCAATTTTTCGTGTGGACAGTAGTTTTAGAGAGGATCTCAACTATGGACATGCTATGGAGAAAAGGTTTTGCCTTGCCTAGCATTTGTTTGCTCTGTTATCAAGATGTGGAGTCGACTTCTCATTTAGTTCTTCACTACCCCTATACTTGGGAGATTTGGTGCGGGTGTGCTAAAGACTTTGGGGCTAGCTTCATAGCTCCTCGTAGTTTGAAAGACCTTCTTATTGGGTAGGGCATGGAAGCTTTCAGCTGCTTTGGTAGGAGGTTGTGGAAGGTTGTGCCAGCTGCCATTTGTTGGGCAATTTGGAGAAAGCGTAACAATCGGGTTTTTAGAGGTCACTCGGAACCAGCATATATAGTGTATAGACGCTCTAAGGATCTAATCACCTCTTGGGCAAGACAGTGCAAGGGCTTCGATGGGATCCCAAGTGGGGCTCTTGTCAAGGATTGGTCTAGTGTTATTGGGAAGATGTGATAGTTGAGTTTCTCTGTGGGGTTAAGGCGTGCGTATGGTCCTAGAATTTTTTTCTTTTTTCTTGGGGATCCCTCATCCTCTTTGTTTGTCTCTCTTTCTTTCTTTCAATAAATTTTTCTCTTTTCAAAAAAAAAAAAAAAAAACCTTCAAATTAGGATTGTGATTTCACTTATAGACGGAGTTTAAAACTTCCAATCCAGTTTTCTGTTTTCTGCAGAATTTATTCACCTCAGCCACTGCTTGTGATGATAAAGATTTCAACACCTTGGTTAAAATGAGAAGATATGGAAATTAGTAGAAGATGATATGGGAAAAGGATTAAGGAGATGGAAGGAGAAGAAGATGAAGAAGTAGATGACAGAATGGAAGAAGTTGGGAGGGTGAGGTGGATAATCACAGCTGCATCAAGGTGCTACAACCCATGAATGAATGAGAGGGGAGCCTTGGAGTTGGCATCACCCTTACTGAGAGGGGAGAGAGGACTAGCCCACTGCTGCCTTAGGAAACAACCCAATAACACAATTTGTTTCACCCCATAAGTTGGGGGGAGGGTTGCCTTTAATTGGCTTACAACTTTGGAAAGAAAAATAGCAACTTTTCTACATTAGAAACTACTAAAAAATAACTAACTTGCTAACCAAGAGTTTTCTAAAACTAAAACATTCTAAAACATAAAGTTTCTTATGATTAAAACAACCTAAAGATTTGGGAGATTAGGGGCTGTCATTAGTGGGCCCCATTGGTGAACTTTAGAGGCCACTAAAGAACAAAATATATGGCTTGACAATTTGGCTTGCGTTACCCCTAAATACCCTTGGCTTTTCAGCCTTATTACCATCCCATACCCTCAACTAAATTCCCTAAACACTAATGGCACTAATGGCTTTAGTACATGGATACATAAAATGTTGTACCCCCCTTACATGACCCTTATTAGCCCCACATAACATGCCAACCTGAACCTGGCCCTCTTGTGGGGTGGCGCATACATAAGCCTCTTTGTGTTGTCCACATCATCTAAACAAGGATTTGGAGGAAAAAGAACCTTAAGGTTCCAAGGACGAAATTAATCTATCAAGGTCAGAACTGGATACGAAGACATCCTTGAGAGAATCTTTAAAGGATTTGAGAAGCTCCTTTTCCCATTCAAATAAGGCTCAATGGAAAGGAAGATTCCAATCAATGCCTTGAGCAGAGATAGACATTACATCTTTAATGAGAACATTTTTATGGACACAAATTTGATAGTGTTGGAGCAAATATATTAAGGGGATTTTCACCCCACCATATATCTTTCCAAAATATTTTTTTAACTCCCCCCCCCCCCCCCCACTCACATCAAATGTAAGAAAAGAAGTTACTAACGGAAGCTACGGAAAGAAATTTGTTAGATGATATTCCATGTCTACTAATGATAACAGAATGCCACAAATTGCCACTCTCTTTAGTGAACCACCATATCCATTTCCTTGACAATGCCAAATTTCTTTCTTTGAGTTTCCCAAGATCAAGACCTCTATCTTCCTTGCTCCTGCATACCCCTTCTCATTTTACAAGATGATCTTTTTTCTCTTCTCCCCCTTCCCATAAGAAGTGTCTTTGGATCTTCTCCATTCTATCCACCAATTTGTTTGGCATTTTGAACATAGACATATAGTAAATTGGGATATTTGACAAGGTTGATTTAATTAATTTTATCCCCCCCCCCCCCAAAGAGATGTATCTTTGGTTAACTTACTTGAGGGATTTCTTTCTCTGCTTGGCCATCATGTATTCATTGTGGTAAATGGATCTTTTGCCGTGCATAAATATTTCCCGGCAATTTTGTTGAGACAGAGAGCAGGTGGTGCCCAATGTTTTAAAATTTAATCAGGATTTTAAACTGGCAAGGGAAGCAGACTAGATCAACCCAATCAGAAGGGCTGGTCAAACCAAGTTGATCTAATGATTTCAGTTGATGTCTTAAAATAAATCAAAAAAATACAAAAAATTAAGAGAAATCAAAATATTTATGTACATGAAAAGTTTTTAAAAAATAGTGCCTGGAAGTTGGTGGTTGTGCCCACTCTTCAGGACCTTGACTCTGTGGTTCAGGAGCTGATCTTACTCAGAACCTCACTCACATAAAGTTGGAAGCCTGAGTTCAATCTCTTAAGTCATGCTTCCATAGTGGAAGTTGAAGTCCCCTTTATCTCCTATTCATGGAAAGGTTAGAGAGATCCCATAGACAGTAAATGTGAATTATAAAACAGTAATTTTTTTCTAGTATAAAACATAGCTTTGATGAGTTAATAATGAAAAATATGCGGAGTTGGAAAAAATATTCATGCAAATTACCTATAATCAACAGTCAATCCTTAGTGCCAACATAACTTACATAATTTAAAAACTGCTTATGATTCAAACATCAATATAGATAGATATTTGCGAGTAATAGAGACACGTTGGACACTCAGAGATACTTAGATTTAGCACCCTTCTCCTGCTCCATGCTTGGGCCACAGGGAAGTTTATAGAAATGGTAAGGTTTCTTCGCTTAATGATCAGGTAATTGACTACTTCTAGTATCGGATAATATTTGTGTATGGGATTAGCAAGTCACAAAATGATGAGTTTCACATGAGGTATGGTAATCATTACGTTATTGCATTAATTGCATAATCGGGAAGTATCAAAAGAATAAAAAAAATTAATTGCATAATAGGCAAGTCATTATTGCATGAGGTGTCATTGCATTACATATACTAGGGAGAGTTTATTCAGTTGGGTTGAGGGAAAATTTTAGAAGCGGAAGAGGATATAAGATCACAGCAATTGTTTTATCTTTCATTGTGCTTCTATATCATATGGTTGGCATGATTTGATCATGGATTTGCTGGATTTCTATATTCTCTCTCAATGTTCAGGGCTGAACACATGACCTCATAGGAATGGACAGCAAGCTACATATGGCACTGGTAGTCGGGCAAAATGGCCACTTGGCGCTCGTGTATTCTCTAGGGCATAATTAAGGTTTGAAGTTTTGGTTTTGGTTAAGGTTTCAATCCCCAGGGGAACGGGAACATATCGTGTGGAAACCATGTAAAAATCATGGAAACCGTAGAAACTTTATGAAAATATTGGAAACTTTGGATGAAACTCTAAGAAATGATATAATAAACATTAATACACTCATATATATATATATATATCATTACATATGCAAAACAATCATCTATGATGGTTGTTGGGAATCGATACCCTCATTACATATGCATAAGAAATTTTAAAATAAAAGATATAGTAAAACATGGGAGAAAATAGAAAAACATAAAGTGTGTGTTTTCTTATGTTCTCTTTTATTTACTATATTTTTTATAATTTTTTAGTGTTTTTATTATTTATAATTAAATAAATAAATAAGTCTTTTTTAGAAAATACCATATTTTAGAATTATATAGATCTTGCATGCTTATATTTTATATAATAATCAAACCAAACTGATGTAGGATACCTACATCAGTTTGGTTTGATTATTATATAAAATATAAGCATGCAAGATCTATATA
>JAOXJP010072374.1:0-15254 GCA_025762735.1 Platanus orientalis
CATTACATGGCTACCTGCTCTTTATTATTTCAAACTTCATCTACATTTCTCATGAATGAGTCTTTTCACACCAGAATATTTTCTTCTCAAAATACATTTTGAATAGCATGTATGTTGCTTTCTCTCCCCTGCCTTCCTTTTTACTGAAAAGTTTCTATTACATTTCATCAATTCTTACAAAAACTTCTCCTTGGAAGTTTGGTCAGCATTACAGAGCAACCCCCTTTATTATTATTATTATTATTATTATTGATTGATTGGAATGAATGGCTTTTCTTAAGAACAATATATTTGTTTGTGGGTTATAGGCGTATTAGTACTGTCCCAAATAAATGGAATCTGAACTTTTAACTCTCTTCTTATGTCATTCATCATTTCTTTGTAGAGCAAATGATTCTTTTGATTCTCCTTATGTCAGGAACTTGATAGATTTGTAAGTTGATTTTGCTTATGCGGACAAATCTAAATTTTGAAATAATAGATGCCTAAATTTTGGTTATTACTTGTAGGACAAAAATTAAGAGTCTAGGAGTACTTGATATGTACTATCTTCTATTCTTTACATTTGGTGAATATAATAAAAATGTGAAGGTGAAATTGCTGTAATATGAAATCTAATATGAACTGTTGCAGAAATATGCAAGGCACATCCTTGGATGGCCCTTTTCCTTCTATCTCTCTTGAAAAATTTAACTGAACTGTGAGGCTACATTTAAATCTCTTATAACTCCGATATTTACTCCAATGGTCTTTCCTTTAGTTACCAACTCAATTGAAAAGTAGATATATGATCTATGTTATTTTATCAAATTCTTCTCATATTTCAAAAGAGTGTCTCACTTGAGTGGATCGACTACACATTTCCATGACTTACAAAATAAGGGACAAATGAAGGAAGGACTTGTGAGTTGAAATATGGATATACTTCTTTATATGGTATGAATATAGATATCAATTTATTTGTGATTCTATTTGAACATGAGGTACTCTGCTTTATCTGGTGTTATAGGGTACTAAGAAATTGTTTGATTATTGGTTCAATCTCATAATACGTTGGAAAAGTGATGAAGAATCTAACAACTCTGTAAGTTGCTTTGTATTGATACTTTTCTCTTGATTTTTGTCTCGATGAAGTTCTTTTATTAATTACTGATTGGATATTACTAGATACAAAAATCTTAAATATTACACTAGAACTTAGTCTTTGGGCTCTTCCATTTTGTGTTCTGATTTTAACTACTTTGAACTCATAATTTGATGGAACAAACTATTCACTTTGTTGGTTTATATAAGCTAATAAAAAATGTGATTTTATCTTTTACAACCTAGCAAACACATGAGCAAAATAGGCATTAGTTCAGGCTCTTCCAGCCATCTTAAGAAATTTTGAAAGTTATAAAGCAAAGCATGAATGATTCAATTCGGTATTCTACTTCAACTTGGGCCCTTCTTATCTTTAAGCTAACTTAATAGATAAAGCAAAGTGCGAATGATTCAATTCAGTATTCTACTTCAAATTCTTTTTGTTTTTTCCTAAAAGAAACTTAGTTTAAGCAAAACAAATTTCATCTGTGTAATTGGGACGATATTATGTAGTACAATGAGGTTTGTGTAGACTTGTGGCCTATGAAGTATTGATGATAATAGGATATTCGAATTATCCTCTTTCATCTTTCTATTTGTGGCACTTGCTTCTGTTGCTTTGTTTCCTATAATTTTTTATATTTCTTTTTAACTGGTGTAGATTACTAAAAGTAAGGGAATTTAACATTGAGAAACCAATCCAAATTTAAGAAGAAATGTTCGCATTGAGAAAAGAGTTTGGAATAAATACCATATTGGAGGTGAGGACATTATTTTATGCCACTTGCTCTTTTGTGCCTACAAGACTTGAGAGGTTTTGATTGCGACTTTGACATGTTCTAGCACATTGTGTAATTAATTGACTGATAAAAGAAAATAATTTGTAGAGTTGTTGGGAACCTAGAATGTTAAGACTTAACATAAGTATATTATTTGTTTATGCCGTGTTTTTGTTATTTTGTAAATTTAATGTGTGATGCCATATATGTACACCAGGTTAATCAGGTTGGAGAATGAACATTTGAATAATATTCATTATTGGAGTCATTGATTTGTTGATGATGAAACTCAGGCATTTCTAACAACAGCATGTGTGGTAGTAAATGCAATTGTCATGATGCCATCTAAATTTTAGTTTCTCATTGGTCTTCTTAACACTCCAAGGTCCTTGTAAGCCTGACTTAATTCTTTAGGTTTAGAGCTCTACCATTTTATATATATTCAGCAATTTATTTATTTTTTTAAATAGCTATTATTATTATTATTTTTATATAGCTATTCATCTTTGATTAAAAAGCACTAACTGTTATTCAAAAGCTAATGATGCATTTGTCAGATAGATGAAAAGATTTATGCACTGAGAGACCTAGGTGCATGGCCATAAGTCTGAATTGTTGTAGTGGATCAATATCAAGTTACTTCATGGATTCATAATCGAGGGAAGTGGCACTATAGATGGACAAGGTTTTGCATGGTGGACTATACCAAAACTTTATTACAGAAAATCTTTCAGTTGATTCATGTATTTATGAGAATATTGAGTGACAGATTCAATGTATATGGCAATGTCCATGATCCTTTTACTATTGTATAAATGAAGATTTTTTCTTTAAATGCATGGCTTGGCTTCTCTTTTTATTGTTTATAATTTATTGGATTTGTAATAGGATGGGAAAGAAAAGAAATTCGGGAAAGGGGATAAATAAATAAAAAAAGATTCTATGACGTTTAACAAACATTGTCAAAAGTTATTTTTTATAGTATTTTTTAAAATGCTTTAAAATCAATATATTAACAACCTTTTATATGTGCATCTTAATTTACCAAAATGTTATGTAAAGTGAAATTTTCATTTACTTATAGTTACAAATATAATCGTAGTAGCATGTGCAATGTAATTACAAAAAAAAAAAAAAAAAAACCATTGTAATTTGTGGATATTTAGGCATGAATAAAACTATAAGAATATGTTGTGTTATTAAGATATAACTACGGATAAAAGTGTAATTATAATAGCAAATGATTTTTTTTTAAAATAATATTGCAATAGATTAAAACAGTAACTATAAGTTTTTTAACTGTGTAACAAATAAACCATAGCGAAAAGGGAACATTTCCCTATGGTCGCTATAACCGTAGCAATATCAATAGCGACACCACTTGTAGTTATATTTTTTGGGACCATAGGTAAATTTATTGTTACGTTTTTTTAAGGATATTGTTATGCTTTTGCGTGTGACAATAAAACCTTTTTGTTGTAGATATATCACCCAGGTCCTCAAAAAACATTGGGTTCCATTTTAATCAAATCTGAGACATCTAAGTGGAAGCATCATTGATGGCACCATCCTAAAGATGGAGAAAAGCAAAAAGCTGAAAGACTCCACCATGAATCCAATACAAGTGGACTTGGGTAATGAGTCATTTGATGTGGATGTACCAGTTCCTCCTCATGCTTCTGCCTATAGACCTACTCCTCTATGTCAAGAGGAATTTCAGGACGTAGTACTTGAGAGGCTCGATAGTCTCTAGCTACAAAATAGTAGAAGGAACTTCTGGATAATTGCTAATCATAAGTTCTTGGCCAAGAAACTAAATAGGATGGAGGTGCAGCAAGAATGACTTTCCTATCAACTAAATTCATAGGAGATGTATATTGCTTCTCAATATCCTGAATTCAGACGAACACCCTAAGGGTAGATGCCAATTGGTGAAGATATCGATTTGGTTGCCCTTGATCCCGAGCATTCTAAGGGGCATGAAAGTGGAGATGATGATGATGATGATGAGATTGATGGACCCGAGCTTGGGCCATGAGCATCTGTGGTGTTACTTGTCCATTACTTATCCTTTTTTTTTGGTTTCTCTCAAGGTATCTCATATCTTGGATGTATGAGATCGTTTGTCTCTCTAGTGGTCCTTTTCTTTCTAAAGGTTGACATTTATGTACTAGATCTTATTTTGTAATAAAAAGACCTCTTTTGTTAACATTTATGCATCAATTCAAGTCAAAAGGGGGGGGGGAGTCGGTAAATAACTCACAATTCGAACAAAACTCGCAACATAAGACTTAAATAAAATCCAAACCATAAGAATTTGGATCATGCACGCATTCATTCTACATTGGCATCTCATTGTACATGGCATTAGCATTATAACATTATATTTCTTTCTTTTCTTCCATAAGCATGCTTGAGAAAGTCATCTATTGTGATATTGCAGATAATAGGAACACACACGCACACACACACACACTAAAAGGGAAATCATACATCATGGGGGAGAATATGTTTACAAGGGAAGCCCATGCATTAATGGGGAGATCATATTTGTATTTCTTTGTGTAATTCAATGTAATATTTTTAAATAATGCGTGTGACTTGTATGTTTTGACATGGAATTGACAAAGGGGGAGATCGTTGAAGAATTGTCAATTCCATGCCAAAAGTGTAAGTGTGAGTGTGAAAGTTGTATGAAGAATAAAAACCTACAATTGAACCTTCATGTTCAAAGAGCTCCAAGCACACAAAGCAGACATTGAAAAATCGACAAAACGACTCAAGAAGAGCTAAGCAAGGCATTCAGACATTCATAGGTATATAGCAAAGGTAAGAAAGGTAAGCTTCATAATGACCAACAAAAACCTAGGTTGGAATTGGTAGAAAACTTTCCCAAACGTTAGAAGTGGACCTTGCAGTAATTGGATGAGTTTCGAGGCAAAATGAGTAAAAAAAATGGTGATCGATCATTAAGCAATGACCGATCATTAAGTCACCAATGATCGGTCATTCTGGAGAAATTTCTTTTTTTTTTTTTTTCTTTATTTGATTTTTTTTCTTTCTTTCTATTAAATTTTTTAGACTGATTTTCTTAAAGATTCTAGGGTTTTTAACTCTATAAATACGTATTATTTTTCTTAAAAAACCAAAGGAGAAGAGCATTAAGTTTTTGACAAACAAAGATTTGGTTTTCAATCTCTTGAGGTGTTACTTTGCAAGAATCTTTGTTGTAATCAAAGGGCCACTCTCTCAATCCTTCCTCCTTGAAAGTTGCATTAAAGTGAAGGATTGCGAGATTAATAGGATCAAACCTGAGGAACCATTTCAAAAGCTCCGAAAGCAAAACTGTTCACAAGGTATTAAAACTATTTTGATTAGAATATTTAAATAAATTATTTATCAAGAAAATACTATCTATTTGGGTAGCATTTACACCTGATTTAAATCACAGTTTTCAAAATAATATATGCTATTAAAGTAGCTTTTTTATCACATAAAGCATATATTTAAATCAACCTATTGAGAAGCAACACACTTGAAAAACATCGACTCTTTTAGAATATTTGTACACACCATAGTTATATAAGCCTATCTAGAGGTATGATCAATTGAGAAATTTATTTCCCTATCTCTTAAATTACTAAAAATTGTTGTACGTTCACTAGAGCTACTAAAGGAAATTTGATGGCCCTCTCCGGAGACAAAGGGGATATATCTTATGTTTGTTGGAGTCATCAAAAGTGCTTTTGATTTAAGGTTTTTGTGATTAATTTAATGTTGTAACTTCTGAAAGAATTGAATAAAATTAATCATCTTAGTGAGGAGCTTTTGATAGTGGACGTAGGCAAGATAGTCAAACCACTTTTTATTGTATCCCTTGTTATTGTTGCTTTATTTACATTGTCCACATTTTCATTGAATTACTAACATCATCATTGAACAAATAATTCAACAAGGACACACAAATTTCAATTATTCTTGAACCTAAGGAACTTAACTTGAAGGGATTAATTTTTAATACAGTAAGACAAATAAAAACCTTGCAAAATAGAATATCCTATTCAGCCCCCTCTAGGATAGTTTGGGACTTACTTTTTCATTTACTTGGTTATTAAGTTGTTCATCAAGATCATTAGAATTAAGAAAATGCTAGATGAGTAGAAGAAAAACATCATGATGCATATTTATAAGTGAAGAAGATATTCATAGTTCTACAAATTATCATGAGATCAAGTTTTTTAGCTATACAATGAAACTATGGGAGAGAAGATTAAGCAGAATTTAGTATTTAAAACTAGATTTCAAACATTGTGTTGGATGATTAAAGGTGTTGTCTTGTTAAGGAAATTGATGAAAAAGTTTAAAGAAAAAAATTATCTTCAAATGGTCTTTATCGACTTAGATTAGGAATGCAAAGAATACATAAGGAGATATAGGCTCAATGTTGACACATGATATGATGATTGGTGTTAAAATAATTGGTGGTGAGGGGAGAGGCTACTGAGTTTTTGATTACTATAACTTTATGTGTCAACATTGAGCCTAAATCTCTTTATTTTAGTTATGGATAATTTGATAATATCTTATCACCTCTTCTTTGAACATCAATGCATTCTTAATAGTTTTATTTGCTATTAATCGTCCATATTTTTTTTATTATCTTCTTGTATATATCAAATTTTACAGTCATCAAAGTTTTTAGTTATTTTTCCTTTCTACTTTTTCACATGGTCTCTTGAAGATTTATATTGACTCTCACTCTTTTCATTGTATATATTAAGTACTCTTTATGCTTACCCATCTAAGTTTCTATGTTCTAAGTTGTTTGCTAATTTTTTACTTTAAAAAATCATGTTAGGTCATATGTATATGATTTGCCAATCCCATGGTCAAAACATATGTGAGTCTTGTAAGAATCTAAATGTACCAAAACGTGCCAACTCAAATTGAAGAAGTCAAGTGGACTAGAGACATGAAGACCAATACCTCAAGACCTTCTACTAAGCAAGGTATAACCATGCATTCATATAGGTTAGTAGTGTCATGTGAGTGGACCTTAAATAGGCCTAGATATATGTAAGGAGACTTACTTTTAACCTAGGTGAAATGCCCCAAGAGAGAGATTCCCAAAAAAGTCAAAGTTCAAGACCTGAACAATACTCTTTGACCGGTCACCAAAGTCCTGATCGGTCAGGAGGCCTGGCACTTGGGCTTGAAAACACTCCAGAGAGAGATGCCCCATCATTCCTAATTGGTTATGCACAGGTCAGGAAAATCCAAGGGACATGCCCCTTTAGCCTTGATCGATCATGCCAAGGGTGATGCAGACATCATGACTAAGATGATGATTGGGCCATGCACACGACTACTTTAGTCACTCTTTTATTTTCTTTATGTTATTTGTGTCTCATGTAAAAAGGGGGCATAGAATTTTGAGGGTAGGTTAGTCATTATTTAAGATTTAGGAGTATTTTTGTTATTTTTGTAGTTTAAGCCATGAGAGTGGTAGGGAAAGGGCCTTTATTGTTCGATTACTATTTTTGTACTAAACCTAGCCGTGGAACTCTATTTATAGAGCCCACAACCAGCCAATTAGTTTATGCAATAATATTCAAAAGTTTTCTCTCTCTCATGTTTTGAAGTCTATCTTCTTCCTCTTGTTTTAGTTGAAGTTAAAGAACCCTAAAACCCTAGAATGGGTCTAGGTCTCCACCTAGTTTAATACTGGTGGTGGAGGCCACTCCCTCCCCTTAGGTTAAAATGCATTCTTCACTTCTTCTTCTTCATCTTTCTTTTCAATTCATTTTCAAATCTTAAAGTGCTGAAACAATGGAATTTTGGAAGGAGATTGATCACAATCAACCACAATATGAAGTTCTGATAATTTTAAAGTTCCTGGAACACTTCTATGACTTGAACGATCCAACCTATGCAAGTCCACAGCCTTCAAATTTCATTTTGAAGAATTTTTCAACACTTTCCTAAGTGTCAGACGTCAAAACTAGTGTTGGACTAGTTTTGGTAGATCGTTCACCAATCTTTAGCAATCAAAGTTTTGGTCAATTCAAATTTTCCAGGGTGTACTACACACTTGGATGACCCATCAGCAAGCCACCTCTTCACCAAAAGTTCAGCTTTCAAAAAGATTCCATGGTGTTTCTTCACAGCCAGGCATAAACACCTAAATCAGGTTGTCTGCATAAGATCTCTTCTAGTTCTCAAACAACAGCAGCTTTAAAGATAGGATCTTCTCCAGCCCACTCCTGACATACTTACGATCCTCTAAGAAGAAACCAACAATCATGAATTTGAAAATTCAAAAAAATATAACTGTTAAAAGAAATCCCAAGCATTAACAGTGCCTAAAAAGCCTCTGTACGAAAATTGATACATCTTCCAGCCCTTAAAGACTTTGACCAGTTGGTCTTTTTAAGGTTTTTCCTAACCCTTGGATGATCCTAGTTGGTAGGTCCCACTTCGAAAAAAAATATTAAAACAATTTTAAAAAGGGGCTGGCAGCACTTGTTGGAGAAGAGAGAGAAAATTTGGGAAATCCCCAAATTTGATTTTCTGAGCCTAGACATTAATAGCAATCATATTCAACATCTTTAAAGGAGGCATTTGACATCATATTCAGGTATTTTTGCTACTATTTGGCTCTCTTGTCAAATTTCTAATAGTAGGCACTTTTGGCATATTTGGCATAAGGCCTAGGGCTGAGGCTTTTATTTCCTAACCCAAATAGACCTTCCCTAAATTATTGGTATTGATAATAAATGTCAATGAATTCATCTTTAGTTCTTTCAGATCATTCCTAGAATTATTTGGCCAAATTCTCTAATTTTTGGGCCTAATTGAGGCACTTTCCTGGTTTGACCTACACTAGCGTCATTATTAAATTTTTGTTTCTTATTGATAATCTAAGCATATTAATTAGGTCTTTACTTTTTTATTAATTTTTGTGAGCCCTAATTCCTTTATTTCATATGAACCTAATTTGAAGAGTTGCCAAAATTAACATGGGAACTTGTAAGTAGGAATCTTGTTTATTTTTCTTTATTACTTTATCAATTTTATTTCAATCTCCTGAGCACACACTCACTATCCTACATGTTGAAAGTCTAATATTATTCCTAGAGGGGGCTGAATATGATAATTCAATTTCTTAATCTCATCTTTTTGATAATTTACTTAATCGTGATTAATTTTAGTGTAGGGATTTTGATTAAAATAAGTCGCTTTTCTATGAACCAATCATAGACCATGAGGTTCCGTCATGCACTATAGTGTTACCCATAGCAAAACAGGAACAAGGCTGATAGATTCCTTATATTCAATTTATTTATTTCTTATTGTTTTAACTGTTGCATGCATAATTGCAATAAATAAGTGAGTGGCAAATTCAATGAATTAAATGCAACTACTGGAGACAATCACTAAGCACACACAACACAATAATTTTATAGTGGTTCGGCACAAGGCTTACATCTACTTTTAAAAGCCTACACCCGAGCTATATAATTTTATTAAGATTAAATAATTACAATCAAGGCTAAAATTAAATAAGGCCTATATACTACATTCGGTGTCTCCGACGAGTGTGGTCTACACTTCAGGTGTCTCTGACAGAAGTGCCAAATCTACACTATTGGTGTCTCTAGCGATAATGTTGGGTCTATTCCTAGTGTCTCTGGTAAGAAAGGTCTACACCTTCGATGAAGTACCTAAGTCTACACTACCGGTGTCTTCGGCGGCAGTACCAAACTCTCGGTGTCTCCGGTAAGAGTTATCATAATTTCATATAAATTTAAATAGCTTTACTTACCTCTTTGAATGTTGATGTAGCTATTAGCACAATGTGGGATTGCTCATTTTGAGCAAGTTGTAACTTTCTGAATCCCGATTGAGTTTCCAAACCGAATAATTCTTTGAGATAACCTCTTAATGATATGCCTTAGCACGAGTAGGGAGGCTTTCTTGAGTCGATCTCTCTCTTCTTAATCTAGAGAGTTATGTACACTTAATGAAGACTTTAATCCCTTTCAGAGCTTAGAGACGATTTAAACAACGTATTTCTTCAAAATATTCTAAAGCGTTCTTGTTTTGCTTTCTAGCGCTCACCCTAATTTATAAAGGGCTTGTGGCTTGTTATCCATTAGATGGGAATCATCTCTAACATTTATTTTGTATCCCCATTAAATTTTTTCCATTTATAAAAGATTTTCTAGCCATTAGTCTTGTTTCTGGCTAGTTCTAGCACTTTGGATCGATCCTGGATCAATCCAAATTACTGGTTTAAGAAAACTACACCCGAGACTCTCTAGATCAATCCTGGATTGATCCAAATTATTTTGGATTGATCCAAATTATTTGGATCGATCTTACTGCACTGTAAGGCTCCAAATTTGTTCTTGGAGGGCTCTAGTGAGTCTTTCCTTCTTGGTCCAAGAAGGTTCCTAGGTCCTTGAAACACTTTCTTGGACCTCCGATTCACAAACTTTACATGTTTTTTCCTTTTTGATCTTAAAAGGGTCTTATGAATACTTCGGGATGCCTTGTGTGCTTTGGACTAGCTTTCCATTAGCTCTTCTTGAGGTCTTAAGCTTGTTCTTCATGCGGCTTTGGTCCTCAAACTTCTAAGACTCTAACATGACTTTTCTCATGCCCTAATCTATACACCTTTGTATTTTACAGTTCATGGAATTTACAACCTACTACACCAACAATCTCCCCCTTTGGGAATTCTATGATAACTTAAAATACAAGAATGAATTACAAAAGTACAAATACTGAGACTCAATGAACTAGCTGTAGATGTGTATCCTTGGGCGAAGTTTTCTTTAGTTCTCCACCTTAATGTAAGCTTGGTCTTTTGCATTTTATTTCTTCTCTAGCATTGAACTTAGGTCATAAAACTCATTTGACAACCAAAATACCTTTCTCAAGCCAAGATTAGTCCAATTATCATAAATAGTATATTGATCATGCAAGCAAGCACATTGATATGAATAGTCATGAAAGTTTGTATATGCTAAATGTGTAGAGATAAGATGCTTATGTGTAATGATCACAGTTTTTATGTGTTTAGGCTTTTTAATTTGTTGGATTGCCAACTTCTATGTTGAGTTACTCCCCCTAACTCCAACATTTTGAAAATTTATGCCTAACACCGGGAATTTCTATGGGTTGTGGGTCTCATTCTTAATTTGGTCCTTGCTTTGGTCCTTATGTTTTAATTCTCTCCCCCTAGCTTCATGCTCATTCCTTTAAGAATGAGACCCACAACCCATAGAAATTCCTTGTGGTGGAGCTGTGTTAGGTGCCATTAGGGGAATCTCTAGTGCTGGTGGAGCATCTGTTGAGACAGGCTGTGCTACCTGAGCTGCCCTTGGTGCTGTTCTGCTCTGCTCTGCCCTTTCTTCCTTCTGATGGTGGCATCATCGATGGGGAGTCTTTGAGGAAGGACTATGATGTCTCTGGGAAAAGTGTTGCCACATTGCTCCATAATTTGGGTGACAAGCACCCCATATGGCAACCCCGGCTTCATCCCATTGTCAATGGATGACTGTAGCATGACCTAGCACATGATTGTAGAGACATCGATGGACTTGCCTTCTATCAAGCTAGAGACTAGGTGCACCCGATCGTCTGTCATAACCATCTTATGCATCGTCTGGAGAAGATTGTGTACAATGATGATGTTGAGTACACTCGCCACCATGTAGCATTCAGCAATCGACAATTTCTCAAAGCAGGAATTTCCCTCTCTCAAAAAGTTCAGAGATATGAGCTTTATCAATTGCTTGATTGGGGAAGATTGTAACGTTGGTGGTGGGGCAAGTAATCCCCAAAAACATCGCCACCCGATCGAGGTTGATCAACATCTAAACCCCATAAACTTCTGTCTCGAATGATAGGTTGGTGAAGTTGGTTTTGTGGATGTTGGAGAAGAAAATATAAAACACCTCTTGTTGTACGGTGCCCTTGATGACAATGATTTACATCCACCTGTCATTCAGAATCGCCGTTCTGACTGTGAAATCCTGAAGGGTTGTCTGCTTCATAAACTACTCTATGAAGATCTTCTTTTCGGAGAAGATGTTGTAGTTGTGGAGAGTGGTAGAGTTACAAAATGCTTCGTAGTTAATCGGCACCATCCTTGGGCGCTTAGGTTGCTCCTTTTCACACATGGAAGCCTTCCCTAGATCACGTTTTGACATGGTGTGGAGTGGGGAATTGAGAAGGTTTGCAAAGAAGGGAGAGAGCTTGCAAGGGGAGGAAGAAAATAGAGCAAAAATGCCTTAGGGATGATCCATATTCAATCTAGGATTGATCCAAGGGTTTCCCCCCTTTTAAATAGCAAAAAACGGTTCATATTTTATGATTACTATTAGTTTAAATCAATCTTGGATTGATCCAAAATATAATCTTTTTAAAAATTGTGTTATTTCTTTAATTTATCTCCCCATTACCCTTAATTAATGTTTTGATTCATTATTATGGTAATTGTGTGCATTCATTCAAAATGAGCACATCCCCATTACACCTCGAAAGTATTTAAACCTTTTAGAATCTAGTGCCTTTGTGAGGATGTCTACCAGTTGGTCCTCGGTCTACATGTACTTTAGAGAGATTGTTTTCTCTTCTACCAATTCATGAATGAAATGGTGTATAAGATCCATGTGCTTAATCCTAGAGTGTTGCACTAGGTTCTTGGAGATTTGAATTGCACTTGAGTTGTCACCAAATAAGTTCATTGTTTCTTGAGACAACTCATAGTTTACAAGCATTTGTTTCATCCAAAGTAATTGTGTGCACCCACTTCCAGTGGCAATGTACTCTACATCAGTGGTTGATAATGAAATGGAATTCTACTTGCGACTGTGCCAAGAGACCAGGCAATTACTTATGTAAAAGCATCCACCACTGGTGCTCTTATGATCATCTACATTTCCTGCCCAATCAACAACTAAGAATCCAGCTATTGTTGGGTTTATATCAAATAGATACCAAAGGCCAAAGTTGATTGTCCTATGGACATATCTAATAATCCTTTTAGTTGCCTTCAGATGTGATTCCTTAGGTACTTCCTGATACCTTACACATGCACCTACACTGAAAGAAATGTCGAGTCTACTAGCTGTTAAATACAACAGACTTCCTATTATACTCCTATGTTCAGTGGAATCGACATTGACTCCATCGAGGTCTTTAGTAATTTTCTTACTCGTGCTAATAGGAGTGTCTAAGGGTTTAGACTCAAAAAGTTGAAACTTGGATACTAGATCTTTAGCAAATTTAGATTATTTTAAAAATATCTCATCCATTGTTTGCTTGATCTGTAATCCAAAGAAGAATCATAGTTCTCCCTCCATACTTATTTCAAATTTGAATTTCATTGTGTGTGCAAATCCATGTGCTAGTTCTTCGCATGTTGACCCAAAAATAATGTCATCGACATATATTTAGGCAATGAGTATGTGACCATCCTTTTTCTTGATGAAGAGTATTTTGTATTGGTGGTATGTCAAAAACTTCGTAAGTTTGTCATACCAGGCTCTTGGAGCTTGTTTTAATCCATATAGTGTTCTCTTCAACCTGTATACATTATTTGGTAGATGTGGATCCTTGAACCCTCAGGTTGTTCCACATATACTTCTTCTTGAAGTATTCTGTTGAGAAACAAACTTTTGATATACATTTGATATAACTTAAATTTTAAATAACATGCAATGGATAACAAGCTTCAGATTGACTCTAGTCTTGCTATTGGTGTAAACGTCTCTTCGAAGTCAATCCCTTCAATTTGAGCATAACCTTTAGCAACAAGGTGAGCGTTGTTTCTAATGATAGTTCCATGCCCATCCATCTTGTTCTTGAAAATCCATTTAGTGTCAATTATGTTCTTATCTTCTAGTTTTTCAACAAGGTACCATACATCATTTCTTTTAAATTGATTGAGCTCTTCTTGCATAGCTAGGATCTAATATAGATCATTTAACGCTTCTCTAACTTTCTTAGGCTCAACTGTTGATGTAAAGCAGACATGACTGATAAGATTTTCAAGTTGTTTCCTAGTTTTGACACCTTTGTTTAAATCTCCAATTATATCCTTTGATGAGTGTCCCTTAATTAATCTTCTTTCCTCAAGGTGTTTCACTTCATCAATGTCTATCTCTTCCAACTCACTTCAAAGTCCTGGAAGGTTTCATTCTCAAGTGATTTGAGTTCACTTTGAGAGTTTTCTTCATTTTCCTCTTCCTTGTTGGTTTGAGTCTTTAGTTGATCATCAATAATGACATTGATAGATTCTTCCATGGTAGAGGTTCTGTTGTTGAAGACCCTATAGGCCTTACTTCTATGTGAATATCCAAGGAAGATCCCTTCATCACTTTTGGAGTCAAACTTGCCTAAGTTTTTTCTATCTCTCAAGATATAGCAAGTGCTACCAAAAATTCTGAAGTACTTCTAGTTTGGCTTGTTGCCGTTCCATAACTTATATGGAGTTTTTGAAGTGCTTGCCTTTAAGAACACTCTATTTCTTGTATAACAAGCGGTGTTTACAACTTCGGCCCAAAACCTTTTGGGTAGTTCTTTGCTTGACAACATGTCTATTGACATGTCTTGTACAGTTCTGTTTTTCCTTTCTGCTACCCCATTCTGTTGGGGATTTTTTGATGTAGAGAATTCATGCTTAATTCCACATTCATTGCAAAAGTTGGTGAATTTGTTGTTTTCAAATTCACCTCCATGATCACTCCAAATTATTTTTGAACTAATCAAATGATTCAAATTTCTCTCTAAGGAATGATACCCATGTGTTTCTAGAGAAATCATCCACCATGACCATGAAGTACCTTTTGCTTCCAAGGCTCTCGGTTCTTGTTGGTCCGACTAGATCCATATGGATTAGCTTTAATGGTCTAGTGGTTCTTATGTCTATCAACTTTTTATGAGATGCTCTAATTTGTTTTCCTAGTTAACAACCACTACATATAGGATTTTCTTGTTTACTTAGTTTGGGAATCCCAAGAACTAAATCTTTTCTATTTAGCTTAGATAAATCCCTAAAATTTATATGTCCAAGCATTTAATGCCAAAGACTTGTCTCATCTTGTCTAGTGATAAGGCATGTGTTTAGGGTGCTACTTCCAAAGATATAGCAATTGTCACCATTGCAAATACCTTTAGCTACAACTTCCTCTTTGTTCTTGATGTGGCACCCTTCCTTGGTGAATCCTACATCATAACCTACAACAACAACAACAACAAACAGCCTTATCCCAACTATTTGGGGTCGGCTACATGAATCCTATTACGCCATTTTGCTCTGTCTAAAGCCTTATCTGCTGTTAAATTACAAGCTGCCATGTCCCTCTTTACTACCTCTAC
>JAOXJP010072405.1:0-15253 GCA_025762735.1 Platanus orientalis
GTCTTAGGTAGCAAGTTAGCTTAGTAGTTTAGGAGTTTCTAAGTTGGGTTTTTGCTATTTTCATGAGTTTGTGAGCCTATATATGGGCTGCACGTTTTTGTACTTGGGATGATAGAATTAATAAAGTTTTTGATTGGTTTCTTGCTCTCCATGAATAGAACTCCTTCTCTTCTTCAAGCTTGAAGATTATTCAAGTCCTTGGTGCCTCAGGCTTGGGTTCGTTGGTGATTTCCTAGTTTCAGGTTGATGATTTCCTGAAGGTACATCCTATCTTCTCATCTTCATCTTTTTTTTTTATCCTTTTCTTCCTTCTTCTTTTTCTTCTTCTCTTAACTGGCTTACTGATTTTTTCCCATTCAAGAACTATCTTGCCTAGTGTTTCTTGAACCCCTTTTTATGCCCACACTTGTAAATCATGTCTTCCCATCTATACTGTTTCCTTCATTCTATACCCAGAAAACCCTAACTTGATATCATATGGATATGGCTACCTTGTTTTAGACTCCCTTTCTGTTTTCAACCCAAAAAATTAATCTCCCACCTTCATCTTTGTTTTTAGCCATCACAACCTCATCACCTTTCTCCCCATCAATCGGTCAGACCATTAGACCATCTCCTTTTGATTCTAATTGCCAAAACCCTCTTCTATTCATCCCTACCACTGCTGTTTTCCATATCATTATTGTCTTGTGCTGATCAGTCCAGATAATCTTGACTTGGTGACTAATTGGGCCAGAAGTACTTATTAAGAAGCCTGCATATTTTCTGGTTTATGTCCTAGTATAAAACCCTGCTGCTCAGTACCATAACCTTACTGTTATACTGCAAACTAAACCTAGTAAACCTCTTTGCACACCACCTGTTTGTGTCCTGGACTGAACCTGCTGTCCTCTTTATTGTGTGAGCTGTAGCACCCAGCTATAACATCCCTTGATACCTTGCTGTGCTCCCTCACATCAGACCCTACTTAACCTCTGTAATTCATATTGGGGGTTTGTATTACATCAGTTCAGTCATGTGCGATGAAGACCAAGGACTACACCAGTGAGGCGGTTCAAGTTGAAGGCATTGAATGTACAAGAGGAAGGCCAAAACTAATTTGAGTTGAGGTGTAACGAAAGACGAGTGCCTGTGATTTAATGACAGATATGGCCCTCTAGACAGTGGAATGGTCAAAATAGATTTTTGTATTCGAACCCAAGTAGTTGGGATAAGTCATTGTTGTGCTGAGTTTATTTCTTAAAAAAAAGCTCCTGTCCCTACCCTACTTTTTCATCTCATTGAGATTAGGGTAAAGGAAGGGGAGAGGTTTTCTTTTTGAATTTATAAAGAGCCCCCTGTACTATATATTAAGTTATTACCAAAAGTTTACTTGCCCTGCTTCTCAACTAAGTAAAAAAGTGAGCTAACCTTTCTTAGCACTTTTCTGAGCCATGCTTCAGGCGCTGCTGGTCAGCAACTTTGTTTTGAGATCCTTTATATATCAAGATGTCGTTCTGAGAGGAGGAAAAAAGATAGTGTGGTCAGTCTGAGAGAGGCTGCATGAGATTGTAGAGTTGTGAGCATAGTTACCAAAGTGAGAAGCGAAAGTGAAAGCAATGTAAAAGCAAGAAACGGGAAGCAAGGCTCAATAAATCCTCAGGAAACCAAAAGCAAGAAACACTTAAGAAGTGACTGGATAGCTAGTAGGGAGCAATCAGGAGGCATTTGGGAAATGAGTAAAGCGCAGTTTGTAGCAATTTCAAAGCATGAAAAAATATGTAATGAGAATAGTAGGTTAATGCAGAGGAGTAGGGAGAAAGCACCTGCTGTAAAAGATTATACAGAGACAACAAAACAGGCTTTGCAGGAATTAATTTCGTCTATGGGTAAATCTGAAATTTCTGAACAGAAAGTGTGAAATTACCAGAATATCCCTGGTTGTGCATCAGAAAATTACCAAAATTTACAGGTAATTTCTGACTTATCTGAGGGTCTTACTACAAATTTCAATGAATTTCGATGGGAATTGCTATGTCATATCATCAAATTTCAGAAAATTGAAGCTACTTTAATGGAGGAATCCTAAACCAGTGTGGAATCTTTGTATATAACTCAGTAAAGAATATGGGAAATAAGAAGGGATTTGAGGGGTTTTTGTAGGGGACCCTTAGGGGAACAAAACCCTACAATAAAATTTAAAGAAAAGGATACCTAGGGAGGGGCAATTTGACTGAGAGTGTACCTTGGTTTTCTAATCAGAATATAGACAGCTTCTGTTGTATAGCTTCCACAGAAAATTTTGGAAAGACAGCAATGGAGTTTTGGCCATAGGAAGAAAATAAATTTAAAGTAGAAAGCAGAGAAAATAAAGGGACCAATTAACTGGTTTAAGAGGGAACAACTGGGTCTGTTAACATATCGGGTTAGCTCCAATAGTGAGGTGTAGTAGCTGCTAAACTTTGCAAAATCAGATTTAAGATCTTCTGCTCTGGTCGGCCCAGTTGTTGATCAGTAAGATCCAAGTGTAAGGAGAGAAAGTGAGGGGAGAAAGAAGAGATGAAATAGGAACAAGAGAGAAGGAAGAGAAGAAGTAGAATAGAAGAAGAAGGAGAGTAAGGGAAGAAAGAAGCTCACGGCTTCACCTAGGAAGAGAGGGAAAACTTAGGGACTAGCCCAGGAACCAAGAGTTTTGGACTCAAATTTTATTTTCTCTTTAATTGATGTCCTTGGGGAAGGGGAAGTGTTTTATAAGCTTACAAACGTAATAAATAGGAAAGATACTAAAAGTAGAAACTTTCTAAGACTCAAAACCTCCTAAACTAGACTTTTTTTTTCATCGGTAAAGAGTATAAAAGTATGTATTAATGAAAAGAAAGAGAAGTACAAGCCCTTTCCAAGCAAGCAAAAGGTCACGCGAGTAGGGCATCCCAATAAAAAATCTAAGAAGGAAAAAAACTCCTGCGAACAAAAGTAAGTGAGACACCCATCTGAAAAGGAGTGCTAAAGCCCGATCTTTGAGTTGTTAAGGGGTAGCTCTTTGATCATGAAAAACCTGAGCATTACTCTCCATCCAAAGGACCCAACAAATCACATGTGGAGCACATCGCCATAGCAGCTTTCCTTTAAGTGAAGGACCCCTAAATCCATGAAACCATTGATCAAGGAGCTTGGAAATGGAGTTGGGGTAAGCCCAAGGGAGTCTGAATCTACAGAGGAAATCTCCCCATAACTTAAAAGCCATAGGGTAGTGAAGAAAGAGATGGGCCAACAATTCTTCACTCATCCAACACATACAATAGTGATTTGTCAGCTGCGTGCCTTGTTTTTTAAGATTGTTAAGAGTCAAGACCCTGTCGAAATGGATGAGCCATAGAAGGAAACATGACTCGGAGGGCATTTTAGATCTCCACACCTCAATGGCCGGTCTCTCAACAGTTCCTACCAGACCAATGATGCTATAAAAGGAGTTGACGGAGAAGCCGTTTGAGGGGGTCGACTGCCATAATCTATGATTTGTCGTGCCTTCATCCTCCACTTCAGCCTTATCTTGTCTACACATCAAACTGGAAACCGCGAGGATCTTCTAATTGTTCACTTCACACCTAAGGTGAAGATTCCAAGATATTGTTCCATTCTCCCTCAAGTCTTGGACTAGACCTTGCTTCAGCCTTGCCAGGGAATAAATACCCAAAAAGCTTGAGCAAACAGAGTGGAGCCACACCATGTGTCATGCCAAAATAAGATTTTGTTCCCCTTGCCTGTTCAAAAGGAGACCCAACGGTGAAATTCATGTTCTTTGAAACTGTATCTCTGTAGACCAGACCCATAAGCACCTATGGGGGGTTTGGTAGACCAACCCCTTCCATTATCCCCGTACTTGGCCGATATCACCTGACGCCATAAAGAATTAGGTTCCTCCCCTTCTCTCCAAAGCCACTTCGCAAGAAAGGCCCCGTTCAATTCTTCCAGAGCTCTAAAACCTAAGCCTCCTTGGTTCAAAGGAAGGTAGAGCTGATCATGACTAACAAGGTGAAACTTCCTGTCACCTTCCTCTGAGTGCCACAAAAAATCAGCTTTAATCCTTTCTAGGCTATGAAGCACCGATGCTGGGGCTCAAAAGAGACATGTAATACACAAGGAGATTGGACAATGCGTTTTTAATAAGAGTCATTCTTCCTCCTTTGGACAAAAAGCGACCTTTCCATCTAGCCAAACTTTGATCCACCTGCTCAACCACTGGATCCTAAATGTGTTGGATTTCAAATGCCCCCCAGAGGGAGACCCAAATAGGTTCTTGGGATGGCAGACTCTGCTCACTTGGGCAAGTCTGTAAGCCTATCCAAGTTTGGAACTGAGCTGATAGACATAGATTTACTCTTCACAAGATTCACCTTCAAACCAGAGATGGCTTCAAACATCAACAAATGCCTCTATAATTATCAATTTCCTCTACTTAATTTGGGAGAAAAATGAGGGCATCGTCAACAAATTGAAGAAGCGTCACATGAGGCTCATCTGCGCCCACTTGACAATCACTCAAGCACCCAACCTCCTTGATTTTGGAAACAAGTCTACTCAAGGACTCTATCACAATGTTGAATAGGAAGGGAAATAAAGGGCCGCCTTATCTTAGGCCCCGCTGCCCTTTAGAAAAATCATCTGAGGTCCCAGTAACCATAATCATATAGGCTGCTGTGGAAATACAAGTTTTAATGCAAAAGCACTATTTTTTGCCAAAAACCCATCTGATGGAGAACCCATAAAAGGAAGTCTCACTTGATGTGGTCATAAGCTTTCTCCATATCAATTTGATCGATTACGTCTGACTTTATTAGATGTCTACCAAAAATAATACATTCATTTTGTAATGAGGGAGCAATCCAGCATCTGCCAACTTTTCACAAAGGCGTTCTGAGAAGGGGAGATTATAGATACCATGACTTCTTCCATTATGCATGTTAGTGCTTTGTTCAACAATTTATAAAAATCGTGGAGAAGACTAATTAACCGATAGTCTCTGAGTTCAATTCGGCCCTGCTTCTTTGGAATCAAGGAAATAAAAAAAGTATTCATGCTTCGTCACAACACCCGATGAAATTCATAGCTTGCTTGCATAACCTCCTCACCTATAGTATCCCAAAACTCCAGAAAAAAATGCATAGGGAAACCATCTGGGCTTGGAGCCTTTTCCTCCTTGAGGCATTTTAGAGCAGCAAGCACCTTTTGAACAGAGAAAGGCCATTGGAGCCATGCCATCATATCGGGAGAGATTGGACTGAACACTAGGCCTTCAATCCGTAGTCTGACAGGAAAAGGTTCCGCAAACAAGTTGTGAAAGTGCTGCAAGATCACCCTAAACTACTAACAATCACTAGTGGATGTCAACCACTTATATGAGAGGGCCTCACGTGGACTTTCATGTCCGCTAAAGGACAAAATAAATGTGGATAACTAACCATAAAAAAAACTATTATGACCCTGGCTTTATAGCCTTATTACATCGCATTACCCCAACTTTAAAATTTAGAAAACCCCCTAGCATTCATGCCTTAGGTGGCTTGTGTTTGGGCTTGGGCCTCCATATGATAGGTTAATAAGTTATTACTAATAGGAAGTAAATAGCATTAAGGCTACAACTAATTAGTACAACTACTATTATTGAGTACTAATAGGAAGTAAATAACAAAAAACTACAATCGGTAAGTACAACTACAATACAATAAAGTGAATCAACTCAATAAATTGATTAAAGTAATAAATAAACCTAAAAACTATACTATGCAAGTAACAAAGAATCATGACATAAATTAATATACAAACCAAATTTGTTAGTAGTATGGCCAACCATATCTTATATTTTACATTACATGAGATTTCTATAGATAAGTAGACCTTGTATAAAAACCATTGGATTTGAATCTTTATTAGTGGATTGGAATGCAATAATATATAAATAATAAATCAACCATAAATCTCTTCTTTTCTACAAAATCAATATTAAATCTCATAGAAAGATTTTATTCAATGCCAATAGCGTAGTGAAGCAGGCAGGCGATAAAATCCTAACATGAATAAAAAGAACAATGAAGAAAAACAAGAAAGAAGAACAAAAAAGAACTAGATGCTGAACTGGGAGAAGTCTCAACCAGCCAAAAACATCAAAGAAGGTCCACAACATATGTGGAGATTTTCTTCAATTTCAAATTTTCTTCAAGGAGTTAGATAATGATCTTTTACAAAGAAAAATCCCTAGTTATAACCCATGTCCTAAGCTTATCCATATATAGAATCTTCTCTAAACTTTTGGCAATAAAATATATCTTCTTTCAATAAAATTTGATATTCTAGAATCCTTAAAAACAAAAAAAAGGTGACTCAGTGCACGAGGCTCCCGCTAATGTGGGGTCTGGGCAGGGCAAGATGTACACAGCCTTGCCCCCATTTCTGGAGAGCCTGTTTCCGTGACTTGAACCCCCACCACCAGGGATGCTAATGGTAAGCCCTACTGTTGGGCCAAGCCGCCATTTATTGGGCATATTATTGACAACGCCAAAATCATATGCCCAATGTTCTTGGGACAGATGGCATTTTGTTGAATGTAGGCTCTTGCAACACTTGTTAGAGTTGTTAGATAGTCTCTACAATAGAGATTCGAAGCAACGGTCGATGACAATGGTTCTCCAATCTGAGATGTCACGAAAGTCGGGATTACACAACACGAATGATCACCATTTTCAGAAAATATAAGGCTTTTGGATCTGATTATTATTTCCATCTTTGTATGGAAGGAATTTATCATAGGATGTTGCTATGGTTTCTAGAGTAGGCGAAGAGATCAATGGGAACACATCATCATTGTACTTGACTGAAGAAATCTCCATCCCTCGCAACTCATTTTAATCTTTATCATACACAGGATTATCGTAATTGGGTAAAAATAAAGGCTTTTTACCTGTATCATTAGACTCCCGAAATACGTAACCCTCATTCATTTTAGACGGTTCTCTGTAAGGAGCACGTGTATAAAATGGTGTTTTGAAAACCTCATCATCCTTATATTCTTCTAGAGTTGGAATAGTGCAATGCATTGTGTAAGGTCTTCAATCTGTCTCCTCAATTGTACGATTTCTTCTTGTGAGCCAAGTGCCTGTGAATTTGCTACAGCCATGGAACCTTGGCTGTGATACCAACTGAAGCCGGCAGACGATAAACCTAACAAGATTAAGAAGAACAATGAAGAAAAACAAGAAAGAACCAAACGTTAAACTGGGAGAAGTCTCAACCAGCCAAAAACGTCAAAGAAGGTCCACAACAAACATGGAGATTTTCTTCAATTTCAATTTTTCTTCAGGGTTAGATAATGATCTTTTACAAAGAGAAATCCTTAGTTATAGCCCAACAGCCCTAGCTTATCCATATATAGAATCTCTCCTAAACTTTTGGCAATAAAATATATCTTCTTTTAATAGTACTTGATATTCTGGAATTCTATTAGAATAAAACAATGAAGCAAATCTAAATAAAACTTTTTCACTAAATTGGGATTCTTTTTGCAGTCCCCACCATCCCCACCCCTAATCCAACGTGGCTTTCATCACATAGGGGGTTTACATTTAAAAAAATAATAATTAGAAAACCAACTTTGCTTCTTGGACTGTTTTTCTAGACATTTTCACTCGTTTCTCATTTTGTACCAAGCTTCCTTGTAACTACGGAAATAATGCTTCTCCAAATGGTTTTGATTCTCTGGACCATGTTGATTTACTAAAAACTCAAATCCAAAATGCTGCATCAACTTCTAACAATCTTTATTGGTGGAATTTTTCTTATAGATTTTAAATTACACTAAATGAAACTTGGCTGCTGGTATTTCATGTCAGAACCAGTGTGGTCACATTTGCTGGGTTTAAAATACATAAAAGTCGAGGGTGGTGTTTTGTTTCACTCCTCCAAATCACAAATTTTAAATTGTCACAGGCAAAATCAGACTAATTTACTCACTGTAGCAGGTTAGACTCAAACAAATTGTGCTGATAAAAGTTTTCTTGTGCACATGCAAATAGTTAATAAAAAGCATTATAGGAATTTGAGTTATTGTCTGTTTCTTGGGTCAAATAAACGTTACTGTTGGTTCGGATGGTGATTACTGCAAGTGTTATGCTCATGATTTCATATAGGTCACTGACTTTAGATGTATTGTTTTCTGAAATAATCATCAAGAGCTAAAAATTATTGCCAATTCTCTGCCTGGTGAATGTTCATCTGGGTCCTCTTTATGTATGGTCCTGTTGGCATTTCTTTATTATATTTGTTTGTCTTTTTTTCTTCCCTCTTGATAGAGTTTATTACTGTCAGAAAATGTCTTGTCTTTATTGCCTGGTTTGTGGATTGGGTGTTATAATTTTTATAAGTACATTTAAAATGCTCATATTTCCCCCTGGACTTGGGTTAGGCCAACCAGATTTTTTTTTGATGAATATAGGTCAACCAGTTATTACTATTTTTTTTTTCCAGCTTACGTTGGTGATTCTAACTGTGCATGTTGGATGGTGTGTGAACAGGTTGTTAAAGAAGAAGTGGAGCCGGACAAATTCCTCGAATTGTTGAAATCATTGTAGCAATTAGAAGAAACATTGGTTTCTTTAGTTTGCATATAATGCCCTAAAATTTTGTTTGGCATTTTCTAAGAGCTTTGCCCGACAGGATGAGCCAGGTAATAAATTTCATCTCTCTCATCCTTAAACAAATTTGATTCTCCAGTTTTTGGAGGGGGCAAAAAGTCCAGTTTCATATGCATAGGAAGAACCCAAGTCCTTTTGTACTTTAACAGGTAGCCATAAATAGTGCATGTTAAAATTCCTATGCTGAGAATGGGGTTTTGCTCTGCGGTCACCCACAATTGGAATTTGAAAGCTACCTAGTTCCATTCCTCTTTATTTTTGGGCGTGTGTATACATATGTGTGGAATTGCAAAGGAAACAAAAGTTATGTGAGCAACTATAAGCTGTGACACATGGTGTATTGGGTTTAAAAATGTTCAAAAATATGCTCGGTTTAAAAAGGTATCCATAAAAAGGCACCAAATTAAAAAACAATCATGTGTCAATCAGTGGCATGCCTACAGAGGTTTTTTCATCACGGACAATCATTCTCCAATTGCAAAAGGTCCATTTTTTTACAAATAGGAAGCTACCCAAGTCTTGAGTACTTTGAGAGGTAATCATAGATGGTATATATCAAGCTTTTTGTGCTGAGAATGGGGTTTCACTTTGCATCACCCAGTCAAGAAGTTTTGCAACTTTTTTTACTTGTCAATAGTGTTTTGGAATTTGCTTTCCCTCAAAACCCCATTGAAATATTAGAAATGTTTTGTTAATGTGGTTAAATCCAAATAATCCTCTTTCATTTTTATTTTCCCTATAGTTTGGTGTCCTGGTGCATAGAATCTTTCTCATCTAATAGTTGAAATACCTGTTGGATTTGTGTGTTTTTTACTGATGACCTTTGAATTTAGGTTAGCATTTTATAAATTTCAAGATTTTTTTGTTTCTTTTTATTTTTTTCTGGGTTCACAGTATTTATTTTATTTTTTGTGTTCTGTTTTGCAGGAGGCTGCCATTGAAGTAGTTTGTGGTGATTCACATGGATGTACAGTGCTGTGACACCCTTGTAAACGCAGATAAGGAAACTTGCATTCGTCTTTACTGACATAGAATATCTCCTTGTATGGACACTACCAAAATATCAGATTTCGTAGGCCTTTTGGCAGAGTAGATATATTGAACCTTACCTCATGGATTCAACATTGTTTAATTGCTTATTTATATACATGGTCAATGATGTCAACCCCTGTGACAGAGTTCATATAAAATCTACTGGATGCAAGCCACACCCAACTGCTAGCACTCAGGCAGTATTATATTAGCTTCCTCCTGGGAGTATGACATTAATATCCTATGAGTGCCTCCCCCTTTTAAGAATCATAAAACTAGTCCGTTCAGAGACATTGCTGCTCAAGCATGTTTTTCTCTGTTGCATAAATTGATTTCACAATATCTTTTTATGAAGCACAAATTGCCAGAAGGTCAGATGTTCTATCTGAAGATAGGTGGCTAGTTTTTAATGAAATTGAAGATTTGTTTGGAAGCCTTATGCTTCTGTCTCTTGCGTGATGGTGTGTGGTTGGTTGCAATTTTTAGATCTCAAGGTTTGTTGTCATAGTTGGATGGTTAGCAATGTAAAGCTGCTGATGGAACCCTGATTCTTTCAATCTGAGTTCTAGATTAGTTGGTTTTATTAACATACCAATTCTTTTCGATGTTTATATTGTTCACTCCGGGACTGTAGAATCAATTGTTTTACCTCTTACCCTGAATTGAACAGGCCAAAAATATAAATATGAAGATAACAAATTTTGGGCCCTTCTTTAGGTCAGAAACATAATTCAGTAGAAACTGGAAGGACAATAAACCAATAGGCAATTTTGACTGCACTTGAATGAACCTGAAAGAGTCATTTAGGAGGTGTGGAGACTTTAAAATTCAAAATGTTTCTCAATTATGTTTCATATCAGGGCCATTTCTCCCCCACGGCCCGGGCTTCCCATAAAAAAAAAAACTTGGTGGGTCAAAATTACTGACCAAGAAATCCCATTGTTCACTGAGGCCTACTTGAAAGAAGCATTTATTAGAACTTAAAGGCATACGATAAGGGGAAGGATAGGGGCTTCAAGTTTTTACTGCAAGTAACGTCCCTTTGTACCCCTGTTTACCATCTGAGGATCAGACTATTGTTAGTTGTTAGTTATTACTTCGTTTTGCCTGAACTGTTGTTTTTAGTTGTCCCCAACTCACTTCTACACTTTTTTTTTTTGGTATGGCCACTCTGGCACGCAGCCGCTACATAGTGGGAACCGCACAACTGGCAGGAGAGGAGGCAAGGATTCGACTCCTGCCTTCTCTCCCGAGAGCCTGAGTGGTACATGCCGGCTTGCAGCAGCCACTCACGTGGTGGGGAGGGCAGGAGGGGGGGGGGTGGGTGTGTGATTTCGTCTAAATATCAAAATGGTGCGGCCCATTATAATGGTCTAAATTGATGTTGTGGACCACACATGTGAATGAAAGGAAGAAGGTCCACATAGCACATAGGATGATCTATGTGAAGTTAAGCCTAGTTAGGCCACCCTTGTAGAAAGTAAAGAACGAATTTAAGCTAGCCACTAACAAGTATATGTCAACTAGACCTTTCACCCTTGTGGGTAATCTGTTGGAGGGGACCTCCACTTGCTCCATATCTCGAGCTGGGTAAGGACTCCCGAATTTGGACTCCATCTTCGGATGGTACATTTTCTTTTAAACCCTTCTTCACAATCTTAATTGGTGGATAATTCTGTTACTTCTCATTTTCCGATTCATAATCTTTGAAATTTTACAACGCCTTCAAGGGTTAAGGTTTTCTTTTTGGATGTCTTTTTAAGGCATGCAAAATACCATGAATGTTTTCAGAGAAGATATCCATTTATGGTTGTCTCCCCTCAATGAGTCACTTATGTGGTAATGATGGGGAAACAGGTAATCACATATTTATTCATTGTGATTATTCTCTTAAAGTGTGGAGATTTTTCAGTAGACCCTTTCTATATTTTGTCATGCCGGAATCATTAGATCTCTTCTTACCAAAGGAGGTCTGAGAGAAACAATATTAATCATGTCGAGTTCATTGGGTTGCTAGTAGGGCTGTCAATGAGCTAAGCTGACTTGGGTCAGAGCTCGGTCCGTCATGAACCAAGCCTAAGCCTCTAACTGAGCTCGTTTAGTTAAATGAGCCTGAGCTGAGCTCTATTAGACTCAACTCACTAAGAGCTCGGCTCGTTAAGGTATTTCAATAAATAATATATCAAATATTTTTTTAAATGTATATATGTTAGGTTTTTGAAATAAAATCACTTGCTACTTGTTAATAATTAATTTGATTTTTTTTATAAAAAAATCTGATTTGATTTGAAATCATAAAAAAAAAATTATTTAAAATTATTTTTTAAAGATAAATCATTTAAAATCAAATCATAGTACTAGTTATTAACTGATTTTATTTTTTAATAAAGAAATTTGATTGAACATTAATCAAATCAAGATCAATCAAATAAAAATGTTTTTTATGAAAAAATTTCAAAATAATAATGATAATAATAAACAATGTCTATGACGTCATGTGTATTGAAATAATGATGCACTTATTTTTTTTTTTTAATATTTAATCCTTTTGAATTTGATGCCTTATTTTGTGCACTAATTTTTGGAGTGTGAATTTATTTTATTTACATTTTTAACCTTGTACACATGTATATTATATATATTGGAACATGTGTTATGATGTGATGAGCTGAGTTGAGCTCAGGCTTGTGAGGAGCTCGAGCCTAATCTTTGTGTGACAAGCCTGAGTTCAATTGGGCAAAGCTTGGCTCAGCTCGGCTCGTTGCCACCCTTAGTTGTTAGAAGGGTTGAGGATGCTTAGGAGTAAGGATCTCAAAGAGTGTATTGTAGAAGGGGACTAGACTTTATAACTATTCTTACCTAGGGGGGGGGGAAGGAAAAGTGTGGGTCTTAGAGCCTGCACCATTTAATTTACAAGCTAATATTATTTGAGGAGTTAAAGGTTGCAAAAAAGATCTTCTCCGACCGGCTTATGACCTATTAATGTCTTGTCTAACAGGTGGCATAACATGATTGGTAGGAAAAAGTGAAAATCATTTTTCAAAAATTGTAATTCACCTTTTCCCTCCAATGGTGTAGTGCCACCAGTTAGACATGACCTTAACGGGTCATAAGCAACAGGAGAGGATCCATTCTATAAGGCTGTGTTATAGCATATTCTAAAATCTCAAAACTCCTTATATGATAGATTAGCTAAGTGGAGTGTTGGGCAACAAGATGTGTTTGAAAGGGACCATATTTTAGAGTGCTACTATAATCTTGTTTTGGCTTTGGCTTGTATTTTGTAGCTTTGTGGTTGTTCTAAATGATTAGTTTCCTTCTTTTTAATAAAATTTGACCGTTACTCATCATAAGAAAAAAAAAATAAATAAATAACAACATAATTATAGAATTAACCCCCGCCCCCCTCTAAAGGAAAAGAAAAGAAAATGCTAGATAGCAAGCTCCTAAAGTCTTGAACCAGTAGTACTTGTAAATCTTTCACTTTCTCATATAATATCCACTTCTTTTTTTTTCAGTTTCTTTAATTGAGTATGGACATCTGATCTATAGTGGTATCTTTTTTTCAGTGTTTGTTTGATTTGCAGTTAGCATTTCTTTTGTTATAACTCTTAGTTGTGGATGTAGTCATTTTTCTTATTTTCCAATATTAGTTACATCTACCATTGCATCTAAACTCTCCTCTACAAACACCTTGTGACTGTTCTTTATTTTCTTGATGAATAAGCATTTTGATGCTCATCGGGTCCTTTTGGTGTAACATAACCACTTTATCTATTAATATTCATTATGGGACATTTTTTCACAATTCAGCATCCTTCAATGGTGTAAATCTATTGATGTATCTAGGATTAGTCAACCATCACTCTATAGAACCCCATTTTATTTTATTTTTTGGTGAATAACCCCATTTTAAAGTTCAACAATAGAAAACAAATGACAGTCTCACAAACCCTAATTAGGATTTGACTTGCGCATAGACAACCATTACCAAGTATTGATGGAAAACTATTTGCAATAGTGTGGAAAGTAGATATAGAATCTCTCTCTCTCTCTCTCTCTCTCTCTCTCTCTCTCTCTCTCGAGGTGAGGTGGTTGGGAGAAGAGTGAGCTCTTTTATCTCTTCTTCTTTTTATTTTCAACTTATGAATGGTTATTTTAATTTAATTAATTTAGTTATTTGTTGACACATACATGTCAGATGAGTGGAGGAAAAATATTGTAGTCCATATATATAAAAACAAAGGGAATATTCAAAATTGCACCAATTATCGCGGGATCAAGCTTATGAACCATATAATGAAACTATGGGAAATAGTGATTGATCATCGACTAAGATGTGAAACTAGAGTGTCTGAAAATCAATTTGGATTTATGCTTAGGAGATTAACAACTGGAGCTATTTTGTACTTTGGCAATTAATGAAAAAGTATAGAGAAAAGAAGAAAGATCTTCACATAGTTTTTATTGACCTAAAAAACGCATATGATAGAGTTTTAAGAGAGATCATTTAGTGGGTTTTGGATAAAAAAAGGGTCCCAAGTTGATATATTGAAATAATTAAGGATATGTACGATGGAACGGTAATCAGTGTTAGGACAACCGGGAGAGGGACAAGTGAGTTTGCAATTACAGTAGGCTTACACCAAAGGTTAACATTGAGTCCATACATTTTTTCCATAGTTATGAATGAGTTGAATAAGTGCATACAAGAGGAAGTGCCATGGTGTATGCTATTTGCTAATGATGTTTTGTTGATTGATGAGAGTAGAGAGGGGGTAAATGTTAAGTTAAAACTATGAAGGGATGTTTTAGAATCAAAGGATTGTAGGATAAGCTGGACTAAAACAAAATATATGAAATGTAAGTTTAACCAAAATAGAAATAGAAATGAGGGAGTAGTAAGAATTGATAATCAAGAGATACCTTAGAGTAACAATTTTCGTTATTTTAGTTCAATCATATATAAAGAAGGGGATATTATCGATGATGTTGCTCATAAAATAAGAACGGAATGATTGAAGTGGAGAGGTGCTTCTAGAGTGTTGTGTGATAAACAAATACCACTAAAATTGAAAGAAAATTTCTACAAAACAACTATAAGACCAGTTATGCTTCATTGAGCAGAATGTTGGGAAACCAACAAATAATATGTATATAAAATGAGTGTGACTGAAATAAAGATGTTGAGATGAATGAGTGGCAAGACTAAAGATAATAGAATTAGAAATGAATCTATACGTGAGAACTCAGGTGTAGTACCAATAGGTGATAACATGAGGAAAAATCGATTGAAATGGTTTGGACATGTGTAACGAAGACCAATGACTGTACTAATGAGGAGGAATGAGACAAAACAGGTTGAAGGTGCTAGAAAGACTAAAAGAATGTCAAAATTGACTTAGGTTGAAGTAGTAAAGAAGGACATGACAATATATATATATATATATATATATATATATATATATATATATATATATATATATGAGAATATTAGTGCATTATCATTTGGATAGAAATTGACGCTTCTACTTCTTTGGTTTTGATCGATGTGGGTT
>JAOXJP010072416.1:0-15252 GCA_025762735.1 Platanus orientalis
TATGGAAATGCACCAGTAGATAGGTAGGAAAATGTTTTAGCAAAATGATCGTTCAAGGTCTTTTCATTTCAAGTTTTTCAACAGAAGTCAGTTTTACAGTAGTTAAGTAAAGAACCTTTTAATTTGGTCTAAGTTTATAAATCTGGTGAAGTTTTCCCTGTCCATGTTTCCTAATAGTAGTGCCCCACCGGACAGCTTTTGTTTGACAATGAAGGGTCCTTCGTAGTTTGGCTGAGGTTTCCCTCATGGTGCCTGCTCATGTGGAAGAACCTTTTTGAGAACTAAGTCTCCTTCCTCAACATCCTTAGGTCTAACCCCTTTGTTGAATGCCATGGCCATACGCCTCCGATAGGCTTGCCCATTGCTCATTGCTTGTAGTCTCTTTTCATCAATAAGGTTCAGTTGATCATGTCAAACCTGTGCCCATGCTGACTTTGGGATCTTTGCCTTGGCTAAGACTCGAAGACTTGGGATTTCAACTTCAATTGGCAAGATTGCCTTTATGCCATAGACTAGTGAATAGGGGGTTGCCCCTGTTGAAGTACGGATTGAAGTTCTGTAAGACATAAGTGCATATGACAACATTTCATGCCAATTGGAGTGATTAATAGTCATTTTTTGTAAGATCTTCTTGAGATTCTTGTTTACTGCTTCTACTACTCTATTCATCTCTAGTATGTGTAGAGAAGACCGATGGTGGTGAATCTTAAACTTCTTGTAGAGTAGTTCAAGATCTTTTCCATAAAATTGGTTACATTGTCAGTGATGATTTTGCTGGGAACACCATATTTGTAGATGATGCCTCTCCATATGAATCTAGGTATGTTCTTCATTATAATTGCTCATAAAGATATGGCTTCGACCCATTTGGTGAAATAATCAATAGCTATAATGATGTACAGATGTCCATTGGCGGCTTTCTAAGACATAGGTCCTACTACATCAATTCCCCACATAGAGAATGGCCTAGGAGTAGTTAGGTTGTGAAATTCAGAGGTTGACACTTTAATGATGTTGGCATAAGACTAGCAAGTGTGGCATTTTTTCACATGTTGATAGCAAGCAATTTGTTTCCATAGTTAACCAATAGTAGCCCAGTCGAAGGATCTTTTTGGTGAGCATGAGTCCATTCATGTGCAGGCCGCACTCTCCTCCATGGATATATTCAATGATAGTATAGGCTTTAATTTCATCTACACATCTTAAGAGAACATGGTGAGGGGACTTCTTATACAACGTCCCACTATGAAAATAAATTGAGCAACTATTCTCCGCAGATCACGTCGATCATTCTTGGATGCCATGGGTGGAAGAGTCTGATCTTCCAGATAATTCTTGATATCGAGGAACCATGGCTCCCTGTTCAAATCAATAGTTGTAATCTGGAGGCAATAATCTGGCTCATTTCTCTGTTCAATCTTAATTAATGTCATGTCTGCCCCTTGAGGGATGTCAATCATTGAAGCTAGTGTGGTCAAAGCATCTGCAAAGTTGTTCCTTATTCTGCCAATGTAGTTGAAAGTCAGATATTCAAAACTCTTGAAAAGAATCTGTAGACATTCATGGTAGTCTACGAACTTCTCTTCTTGGATGAACCAATCTCCAGTTGCTTGGAAGATGACAAGTGCTGAGTCTCCATAGACTTCTAGTTCATCAATGCCAAGATCAATGGCTGCTTTCAAACTGATAATGCAAGCTTCATACTCTGCTATGTTGTTGGTGCATCGAAAGTGTAGCCTTGTGACAATCGGAATGAGGATACCTATGGTGTAAATGAGCATGGCTCCAATCCCACAACCTAACTGATTGACCACTCCGTCGAAGCACATCTTCCATCTAACTATCTTACTTGATTCAACTTCCACACAAAGTATGTGTTCATCTAGGAAGTCAAATCTTAAGGATGAAGGTTCATCTGCTGGTTTAACTACTAGAAAATCAGCTATATCTTACCCCTTGATAGCTTTCTGTGAGACATATGTGATGTCGAATTCTGATAGCATCATAAGCCATCGGGTAGTTCTTCTTGTAGTTGCTAGTTTCTCGAACAAATACTTGATTGGATTTATCCGAGATATCAAAAACACTTTGTATGAGAGGAAATAATGCCAAAACCTTTTAGTGATATAGACCAGGGAGAGGTAGGTCTTCACGAGAGCCTTGTATCTGGTTTTGTAGTCAACGAAATACCTGCTCAGATAATAAATGACATGTTCTTTCTTTCCTATCTTGTCATGTTATCCTAGCACGCATCCCATGGAGTTGTCATGCATAGTCAAATACAGAATGAGTGCGCGGTCTAGTTTTGGAGAGATCAATACAGGTGGACTTAGCAGATAGTTCTTAATCTTGTCAAATGCATCCTAGAAGTCATTGTTCCATTGGGTTTGAATGTTCTTTCTTAGTAGTTTGAATAGGGGTTCACAGATAGGAGTGAGCTGAGCAATGAAACGACTAGTGTATTGAATATGCCCTACGAAACTATGTACATCCTTCTCTATGCAAGGTGTAAGCATTCCAATGATTTCTTTGGCCTTGGATGGATCAACTTCTATGCCTCTTTCACTAATGATAAAGCCTAACAATTTTTCATGAGAGGCTCCAAAGATACATTTATTTGGGTTCAACTTCAATCTGTACTTTTTGAGACAGGTGAATAGTTTTCGTAGATGACTCAGGTGATCTTCTCTATGATGAGATTTGACAATCATGTCATCAACATAGACTTCTATCTCTTTATTGATCATGTCATGGAAGAGGGCAATCATGGCCCGCTGATATGTTGCCTCTACATTCTTGAGAACGAAGGGAATTACTTTGTAGTAGAATGTGCCACAAGGGGTCATGAAAGCATTCTTCTCATGGTCTTCTACTAACATCTTGATCTGATTGTAGCCTGAGAACCTATCTATGAAGGACATCATCTTGTGTCCGACAGTAATGTCTATGAGCACATCAATGTGGGGTAGTGGAAAGTCGTCTTTGGGACTAGCTTTGTTTAGGTCTCTGTAATCTATGCACATTCAGACCTTGCCATCCTTCTTAGGTACAGGGATGATGTTGGCTAACCATTGAGGATATTGGATAGATAAAAGGAAGCCTGCATCTAGTTGTTTTTGGATTTCTTTTTTAAGGGATAGGGACCACTCTGGTCGTAGACACCTAGGCTTTTGCTTAATATGATGAATATCTTAATTAGTGGGAAGCTTATGGGTGACAAGGTATGTGTCCAGACCAGGCATGTCTGCATAAGTCCATGCAAAGATGTCTATGTATTCTCTACATAAGTTCAACAGGGCATCCCCTAGGTCTGAAGTGTTAGGGGTCCCAATTTTTATGACTCTAGGTATGGCTTCTAACCCAAGATTGATCTCAAAGAGGTCATCCATTGATGGAAGATTCCGGTTCTCTTAGCGCTCAAAGGCCTTGATCACCTCTTTTGGCATCATTCCATTCTTCTTGTTCCTATTTTTGAAATAAAAGCTTTTAGTATGAATTTACATGAAAAAGGGTTTTAATACCCGAGAAGAGCAACTGGACTTGGAATCAACTCCAAGTTGCCTACATACCCGATGTTTGCGCTGATCACAAGCTTAAGAAGGCTTGTTCAGCCAGGATCAAGTCATGCGTAGGTCTGGTTTGGGATGGACCAAATTTACATTCTTTTGAAAAGCAATTGAGCCTGAAGTTACTTCTCAAGTTGCCTACATACCTGACTTTTGGCATGAGTGCTTTGAAAACATTGGTCTGTTAAGATCAAGTCGCATGTAGTTCTTTGACTACAAGGATAAAGAAAGTAAAAATATTTTTTTACAAATGTGACTGGGTTTGAAGCTTTGTCTTAGGTTGCCTACCTACCCCTTATAGGTGCATTGGTCGAATGCTTTTGACAATTTATGAGTCAATAGGTATCAAGTCTACATAGTTCTTATACAAAGGGGTGAAAAGAAAAAATAAAAAGCTTTTGAAAATTTGAATTGGAGTAGAGAAGGGTTAGCTCTTCCTGGCCTCTTTTCTCAATCATTCATCACCTGGTCCTGATCTTTTGCTACTACGGATTGGCTAGTCCAATCTGCTCTACGGATTGGATGGGTACCCATGATTCCGGCATGACAACCTGGTCAGGGTTAATCTCATCTAAGTCTAGTTCTCCACTTGTAATCATTGATTGTAGTGCTTCTCTGACATCACTAGGGAGCGAGAGTAGACTTAAAGGAGTTGGGTTGTCTTCCCTATGTTTTGAGGTGTTGGGGGTTGAACATTCCCTAATCTGGGAGACAAACAGCTTAAGGCTTGTCATGTGGGTATGACGAGCAGCTTCGAGATGATAGGCGGGATGTTGATTGATAGTTAGAGGTGGAATTATGAGTTGTTTTATTGGTATGTGCTCTATGCTGGACTTGGACGGTACTTATTGAATTGGTGAATTAGTTAGCAAGGTATTGCAAGTCTTAAAAAGTTCCAAAGCTGATGTAAAATGTTGTGTGGTCTTATGGCCGACTTTCTTCTTCTTGTTCTTCTTGAATTGATGGTTGAGGAGGGGTTTGAACCCTAGGCCTACCTTGTACAACACTTTGATGGCCTTAACGAGGTTCTTCCTTCCTTGAGAATGCTTGCTTAAGCCCTTGTTCGGATCAAACTTCATTCTGACCATCATATTGAATTTTGGCAGAAGTATTTCAGCTTTCCTTTTTAGCTCTACCACTTCTTTCTCTGTATGTATAACCTCAAACTGATACGAGGTAAACGTGTTTGGGGCTTATAGGTTCCGAACTCCCAATATCTTCTAACCTATCATAGTGTTGACATCCGTATCTGCTGGCACTATAATGACTTCATCATTAATGATGAACTTGACCTAGTGAAGAGTGGATGGGATGGCACCCACCTAATGAATCCATGGTCTTCCCAGCAACATTATGAAGGAGGATGGTATGCTTAGTATCTGAAATTGAACTTGGAACATTCTCCCTTTTATCACTAGAGAAATGAACACTTCTCCTTGGCCACGACTTACTAATATCGAAGGCCATTATATCACATGGGTTGGGTTTCACACAGTCTAAGGGAACTCCCAACATGTCTAGTGTATCCTTGGTACAGATATTCAAAGTTGATCCATTGTCTACCAGGATGAGGGAGTACACATGTCTGAGTGATGTGCAGTGATGTAGATGGCTATGTTGTGTATGGTGTTACCCTCAGGGATCTCGTCCTGTGAGAATATGATGACTCGTGGTGTTGATACCTTTGCCACCATATTTTTCTAATCTATTTGGTGTAATCGAGGCATCCATAAAAGACTTTCTAAATATGCTTAGGAATCTCTCTCTATGTTACTCTGATGTTAGCAAAAGTCCTAAAATAGAGACCTGTGCAGGTGTCTTGGATAACTGCTTGACCAAGAACAGGTCAGATTTCTAAATAGTTGCTTCAAAAATCTCATTCACTTTCTTCTCTTCTACTTCTCTAGTTTGTCTCTGTGTCTCTATCTTAGTTTCTTCTTCTACCATTTTCTCTTTCCCTTTGCCCTCGGGATGCAGATATATGATTGGTTTGGAGACTCTGCCCGATTGGGTAATGAAAGTTGTGAGCTCTTCCATCTTATCTTTTGAAAGTTTGGGATCTACAACTTCCCCTACTATGTAGCCCAAAGGGACTCCGTTCAACAAGTATTGGATTCTAGTAGGTGGAGGAATGTTGATAACTTGGTAAGGAGATGAAAGGTCTGTAAGCTGGGTATATAATGATGGTGGTGGGATGATATGGGGTGATGAAAAAGGGTCTTGAGTTGTTAAACCTTTCCCGCATATGTTGATGTCATGGGGAAGGACTATGATTAGGCTATCCGGGACCATGTCCCACATGTTTGCAAGCAAGTACTCATACTCAAGAGGGGAGATAGACTCAGGGCAGTATCCATTTATGGTGGACACTTCGTCTGTGTCAGGAAAAAAGATAACTTTCTTAGGCTCTGAGATTTTGGTAATGTAGTGGACAAAGTTGAATTGGATGCTGGTGATACCTATCATATTGACCCATTTTGGTGGCTTATGGCAAAGGAGTGGATTTTAGATGATGTTGGAGTTTGATGGTGAATTGGTGGGTGTAGGGTCAAATGACACTTTACCCTTATCAATCAAGTGATGAATGTCCTGCTTTAAGTGGAAACACCTGTTGAGAGTGTGCCCCAGAGTCTGGTGATATTCACAATGCTCTTCTTGGTTGTAGAGGTAAGGCAGAGGGTAAGGTGGAGGTCTTAGGTCAATCAGCTGCAACAACTTCTTCTTAATGAGATACTCCATGATGTACTTGTAGGAGTAGGGTAGAGGGGTGAACTTTCTTTTCTTCTTTTCTTCTCTAGGTGCACCCTGCTATTTGGGTTGGTCGAACTACTGTGTTTAAGGAGGGATGATATTCATGGCTACAAGGTAGCTCTGAGTTGGCTACGGCAAAGATAGAACATGACTATTGTTCTAACTAGCCCAAGGGACTTCAATGGTTTTCACAAGGTTTACTTCTTGCTAGGTGATGGCTGCCTTCTTCGTAGTGTTTTTGGTGGAACTGGCCAAAGTAAGAGGTACATCTGATACCAAGCTTGCTTTGATGGCTAACTCTACCTTTACGACTTTGTCGACAACCTCAGCAAAATTGTTCTGTGATGCAGTCAGGAGCATCAGTTGGTATGTAGGACCCAACGTCCTCATGAAGGTTGATATCATGTCCTTTGTAGACATAGGATGTTTTAGGTTAAAGGTTTTCAATCTCCATTTGTATTCAAAATCCCTGATACTCTCTTCTGAGGCAGGCCTTATTCCTTTAATTTCTTCCCTGGTTAGGAGTAACTCAAGTTTGAACCTGTAATGATTTAGGAATGACCGTGTTAGGGCCCTTCATGTACTGATATTGCTCTTTTCTTAGCTTACTAACCATTTCTCTGCATTCTTCTTTAGACTTTGGCCAAACATCTAGACCAAGATCTACTCATCATGTCCTCACTAGAACATAGTGTTACAATACATGTGAAGTTTGGTGGTAGCATTTGGAAGTTCGGTGGTAGCACACCTGTAGTGTGGATGCAAAGATTCTAAAAATTCATAGAGATGGGGAATTGTCCCCCCTTCACTAGTTCCAATTTTGCGGAAAGCTTTGCTATCTATGCACTAGTCTCATCCTTTCCTTTCCCTTCTTACTTGATTTCGAAGGCCCATACTATGCTTCAAGGTTGGAGACGATCTAGTGCTCTAGCCACATATATGAAGTTGTGGGTCAGAGTGGGGCCGTGACATAAGTGGGGCCCTGTGTATAAGCCTGACCATGCAGGAGAATTTGCTCAACAGTATTGGGAGGTGATGACTCAGATATTGTACCTCGGCTATGAGGTCCTCCTTGTTTCATCAAATATTCAAACATCAGCTTCTCAAACTCGGAGAGGGTAGGAATTTGAGGCTACTCATTAGTGATGGGTTGGCTAAGGGATGGTGAAGGAGTTTGAGGCAATGAAGAAGATTGACCAGAATTGGGGGTAGATATCCAACCATGCCAGGACATGAAGTCCCCCATCAATCGTTCCACTTCCAACTTGAATCCCTCTGAGGGAGTGTCTTCAGGACTAGTCCTACTAGGAGGGGAGTTTTTCATGGATTTCTCTAGCAGGGTAGGCGGTGTAATGCTTGTGGTAGGAGGAGATGATGAGTTGTTTGCCATAGGTTTGTTCCGTTGTGCTTTTTTCCGCTTTTACAGTCGAGTCTCTGGGGCAGCAATTGTAGCTTTCTTAACTTGCCTTAAAGGAAAAGAAAGGTTTTTCTACTTTGTAAGATTCATTATTTATATTAATTTATAATTAATAACCAGGTGCTTTACAAGTGCATATGTCATTCAAGTGAATTCATGTCCTTTAATCTCAACTATAAGATTTTGGAAACAAAAACACTTTGTAGATTATATATTTGTTAGAAAATTATTACAAAAGGAGAGGGTACATGCCCCAATACATCAAAAGACAACATGAAATGTAAATTTAAAGATCAGGCACTACTGGAGGTGGTGGAGGTGGCATCAGTTCATAGCCTAAAGAGAAGATTTATTCTCTTAGCTTGTGAACTCATGATTGTATCCATTGATCCTACACAAAAGCCATGCTATTGCTGTGCCTCATCTCAAGTCCCAAGTCTTCGTGGGAGGTCCTACTATCATTGAGCTCACTCTTCAGGGAGTGAATGAGCTTTGCTTGAGTTTCATTCCAATGCTAGGTACACTCACGTGATCTGTACACAAAAGTATCTCAGCTTCTAGGGTAGCCTTAGTTTGGGCATGTGAAGCCCATTCCTTGGCTAGGTCTGACAATGCTCGCTCATACTCTGCTTGGGTGTGAGGAGGCTCTGTATGTGATGATGACATTGATTCGATGCATTGTCTCTTCATTTAAAGAGGTAGATGTTGATGGTGTGGTAGGTTATAGAGGAGGCTCACATAGAAGCCAATGCTCATATGCTGGTGTCATAGCCTGTGTCTTTGTGGATACTAGCTGTGGAAGTCCTTAGACTCCAGTGTGTGAGCTATCCCATAGAGGAGCTACTGTAGATCAGGTATGATTGGATGTATGGTGATCAAGTTTACATATATCTTTAAAAACCGTGGAGAAGTCGAAGAGTTCTTGTCTAAGTACCAATTGCTGAAGAGCACGTATGGGTATATAAGGAGTGTTTTTGGTGGACTCCTGTAATGACCATGTATATGTAGTCTTTGGTAGCAAGGAGCGGGTAACGTGCTTTGTGTCATATGACACGCCAAGTGATTTGTTCAGGAAGCATGGTAGCTAGTAGGTTCTGATAACCTAATGTAGTTGTTTTGTTTGGAAAAGGTCAGTTTTTGACATTGATCTGTGCCAAAGCCAGATCTCATGACACATATGTCAGGAAAAATACAAGGACAGATAGATGTTTCCGTAACCAAGCTTATAAGAACGCTAGACAACCATATAGTCAGCCTTTGGGATGTCGGGCACAATGTGAGAGACTAGAGATAGTCTCTAAGATGATCACAGGTGCGAGTGTTTTCTTCTGAGGGTGCTGATCCAAGATGTCAAGTAAGATGCCATGGATGTGATGGCAACTATGTGATAGCAAGAGTTGTCCCAAGACAACTAGAGTGAATGCTCTGAATTTGAAAGTCACCAACTTTCTTTCAACCTTTTTCCAATAAAAGGTCGAAAGGATAGTGTAAATATTCTCCTGTGGCTTCCTTGGGTAGGGAGGCTTTGGGGATTTCCAATGTGTGAAAGCTTTTTAAATAGCTAGGTTTGTGTACTAGAATTATGGCACTGATGCCAAGACAATGTTCCCAATCTAAAAAGGATTCGAGGTCCTCAATAGTGAGTGTGAGTTCTTATTCCCCGAAGTAGAAAACCATAGATGTCGGATCCCAGAAGGAAATGGCTGCTTCTATCAGTGGCAAATCTAGATTGATTTGTGCTAGAGCCAATGTTGCCCCTAGTCGGCTTTGATTTTTCTAGATTTCTCATTCTTTAGGGGGAAGGGCAATTAGGGAATTTGTAAACTTTACAGAGACACAGGGTACGTATCCAATTGTACCAGTTTATGAGCCATGTCTATGAGAATAAACATGAACACAAGGTTAAAAATGTCATTTTATAGCAAAAAATAACATTCTACAGAAATTAAGCCTAACACCTGTTTGTTGCCTCAACGCCTATTTTTAATTCAATTAAAAAATAGGCGTTGGGAGCATGATCAAGCGTTGATAATAGTTACAGGTTTAAATGACCAACGATAGTTTCCTTTTATCTTTTTGGGTTTTCTTTTCCTATTTTTAGTTACAAAATAGTGGAGAGGTCCCCACAAGTTAGTTTCTTTCTTCCTTTTTCAACTTTCAACCAAAAGTTCTTTTTGTTTGTGCTTTTGACGACAATGACTCAAACGGGATCAAGCCGTCACTTTCCACTTCTCTCGGTGCAAGAGAAAGCTCTATGGAAGCACCCCGTCATAGATGAGGTAAACTTTTTGACTTTATCATGAGTTTACTTTATGCTTTTTTAGATTTTCTTTGCTTTAAATATTCTTTTGATTTTAATTTAATGTTTTTGTTGTTTTTTATTGTTTCTTTTTGTATTTTTCATTAGATTACACTGTATTTTTATGTTTGAATTCATTTAAGTAGAGTTATGTCAGTTTGATTTTGATTTAAGCATGATTTAGAATAGGTTTTTGTGCATTTTTGGTGATTTTTGGGTTTTCCAACGCCTGAAAATCACTACCCTAAATTATAGGCGTAACGCCTGTTTTTTGTCTGTTTAAAAAAATAGGCATTGGGAAAAATAGGCATTAGCCTAAAAAATAGGTGTAAGCCTAAAAAGCAGGCATTGGCCTAAAAAAATCAAGCATTAGCCTAAAAAACAGGCATTGGCCTAAAAAACAAAAGTTAGGCCTAAGAGACAAATTTGTTATTTTGACATTTTTTGCTTCTTTTTGCTTTGTTTTTTATTCTTTTTTGCTTCTAAATAGTGTTCTAACATGTTTTGACTTGTTTCTTTCGTAGGATAGAGGGACAGTACGGCGCCATGGTTCGTGGTCTGGGGTTTTGAGACTGTGGGCCTGGATGTGCTCAAATGTCCAGGATAGAGTTAGGGCCATGAGTTTTGGCCGTTTCTTGACCCTTCCATTGCTGTCGGCCTATAAGGTCCTACTGATGGCCCTCGCGGAGATGTGGTCCCCCATCACTAGGACTTTTCATCTTTCGGTGAGAGAAATTGGGGTGCCCCTGATTGATTTCTTTATGATGACCAGGCTTTCTATGAACAGGACACCTCCACCTAGCTCAGATGATTTTGATGCTGACTTGGTGGCTCATTGCATTGGGCCACAGACTGTGGTATACTACAAGGGCACCAAAGGTGCCTTTCCATCGTGGTTTGAGAATGACTACATCTAGGCCACGAATGCAAGAACGCCAGTAGAGAAGGCATTCTCTACCCGGGCCTTCTTGTTATACATGCTGACTCACTTGATCTTCTGTGGGAAGAGTGAAAAGGTTTACTTTTATTTGTTGTTAGCCTTGGAGAACCTGGACCTTATGGCCACATGGAGTTGGGGTAGATCTGCCCTTAGGTGGATGTACCTTAACATGAGTGAGATTTTGGTTGGTCAGAGCCCTCATGCCTTTGTGGGCCTATACTTTCTATGGGAGGTATGACTTTTACTTGTTTTTTTTTCAAGTTTTTCATTTTTGATCTTTCATTTGATTTTAGCTGTCTTATTCTCTCTTTTTTTTATTTTTACAGGTGTGGTGCTATGAGCACTTCCCCTCCCTGGCCCCTAGGTGGAAGGGTGAGGAGGTACTCCACTTTCTTTGCATGGCAAGGTTGAAGGTTATCCACCACAAGATCTGAAAGTCGATCTCAGCCTTCCAACATGAGTTGGATCTCCTCCCAAACAACCAGGTAAGTACACTATGCTTTTCCTTGATCTTGTTCATTATTTATATCATTTTATAAATCATTTTCCAAACTTATTATGCTTGTACAAATCAAGTGGCACCCATGGACTTGTTGGGCTTTGGGGGAAGATGATGCACGAGACTGAAACTTGGCTTGGGGTTGGTCTCGTAGAGGGTGGTGCTGGTGGCCTTGGGTGAGGTGACCATTTACCTAGGTGAGAGGTGTTGGTGACAGGTTGGGGGTGGGTTAGAGGAGTTTATAGTTCCTCACTCGCCCCCACGAGTGATTGATATTGAGGGTGTTGCTAGTCAAGGGGATGAGGGAATTGAGGCCACAGCTTTCCTAGACTAGGCCAAAGATTATCATGAGTGGTGGGCCACCCAGACTTGTGGGCCCTTGGGTAGACCCATTGAGCCTCTGGTAAGTGTTATTTGGTTTGTTTTCCCCCCTTTTTTAGGAAGATATCTTAGTTTATTTTGTTTCTTTTGAAATGTTAACCACACTTGCTGGATTTTAACAGGCTAATACTGCACAGCCCCCAGAGGAGCCAGCACCTCTAGCCCATTAAGGGAGGAATAGGAGAGCTCCCCTAACTGAGCCTGATTTGATGGGCATGGTGCCTGAGGTAGTAGTAGTTATTGACCCTGAGGGTGGGGCCAGCGAGGAGCCTTTACCTGAGGCAGAGCTTCTAGAGGGTTGGGTGCCTCCTGAGGAGATGACTCAGGTAAGTTTTGATTTGGTTTTAGTTTATTTGAAATCTCATTGCACTTTGTTCTTTTCTTTGACTAAGCCTTGTGTACTTAATGCAGGTTTCCAGGGAGGTATACCTCAGTGCCCTTCAAAAGTTGGTCAGGTGTTTTACCCTGGTAGGGCAAAAACACCAAGCCCATCTGACTGAGGTTGCGGCCTTGAAGGCTGCACACCAAGCCAAGGTAGAGGAGGTAATCATATTACAACTTTGTTTTGTTCTATTATTGTTTATCTGGTTCATCTTTTTATGGTTTTAACGTGTGTGTTTTGGTTTTAAGATCTCCATCCCGAGAGACATGAGAGGTATTACTAGAGACACTGAGATGCCTCCTGCTGAGCCTGAGGTTGAGCTACCAGTGGGAGAGCAGACTGGGGAGGAGGAGCTTGAGAGAGAGAGCAGCCCGCGAGAGAGCCTAAGGTTGGCAAGGAACAGACTATGAGGGAGCCTAAGATCAGCAGAGAGCCTAAGGTACAGACTACTTTAGTGCCTGGTGGCGTATTGGAGGTGGCTACCCTATAGATTGATGACAGTCCTCTTCCGACTGTGCGGAAACATGCCGACATTCCACCCTATGGTGATGATAGAGTTCGATATGGTGCTGGCCACTGAAGTAGAGGGCCAAGAAAGGGACAATGGAATACGTGGGCAGCAGCTCGGATGAGTGATTGGGGATGGGACTCTTTTTTTATTCTTTTTATTGAGGGGGTATAATTAAACATTTTTTGGTTGTATGTGTTAACCCAAGATGACTTTTAGACCTGTTTTAATGTTTTTATTTTGTTTACTTAAAGGATTCTTGGTCATGAGATTGGTTATTCATTTTAAGCTTATTTGAGGATGACTTGTATTCATTTTCTTCATTTCTTTGGTTTATTTGTTTGTTCTACTTGTGGAATGTCTACACAATCTATGTTATCGCATTTACATATATTATGCAAAGAGGTGAGAGATATTCAAATTTAAAATAAGAAGGTAAAATCAGGACCAAATTATCTAAAAAATAATTTAGACTAATTTTATAAAGTCGGACATGAATTCTTGCTTCCATTTAATCAATCATGTAAGCAATCAATCAAAATCACAACAATCAAACCTAAAGCTAGACCTCTAAGCTATTGAGTGTAGCTTAAAAACTCTAACCTACAAATGACTAAATATACATGCCTTTTGAGATTCTAAAAGATGAAGTGTACAAGTCGAAACACCTCCTCGAAAAAGATCGGATCATAAAGTGGTAACTAGCTTGGATAACTTGAAATTGCCGTGTTGACAAAGTAGCAACTGCTCAGACGTTGTCCCCATCCTATATGGTGATCAAATGTCGGTCTATTGGTGGGTAATGACCTAGATAAGGGCTCATGAGAGTGATGTATTGGTGCAATGTCGTGTTCTTGGACTCATTTTGTTTAAAACGTAAAATAATAGAGATGTGTTGCATACAAGTTGTTCAAATGTGGATTTTGATCCTACTAACTAATTCAAGCTACCCTAAAGCTGTGTGAGCATGTTTTCTATCCTATGCATGGCAATTTGGAGTAATTGTTAAAAATGGAGTGTTATCCTAACTAACTAATGAAGTGACCTAAGTCTAATTCAAAGCAAGTAGGCATGTGATAAAGCAAATAGGCATGTGAGAGAATATAAAAATATATGAAAAATGAATGTACAAATGAAAGCATGTATACAACATAGATAAAACTCATAAATGTGGTGATTAAATAGAGTCCCTAATGGAGTCTCCATTCTGTGGACATCGGCGCACCAACTTCTGGCGTCTGGACCCTTTTAGGTCATTGTAGGCACTAGGGCAGGGTGCTTGCTTCTGGTGTCTCTTTGTGGGGTTCGAGTACCAAATCCCTTTCTTATGAGAGGGGATTGGTGCTTTTCTCTAGAGTCACCACCAACTTGGGATTAACCGATGGAGTTGGACATCGGTTCTCTTCTTCAAAGAAGAAAAGAAGTTTAGACTCAAAAGTCTAGGGTTTAACTCCTAGTACTGGTTTGAGTTCCTGAGATTTAGGGTAAGTTGTTTGGTTGCACTTGGGGAAGGTGTTAGGCACCTAAAACACCTGCCTTTTTAGGGTTACTTCTCTCATTCATATGAGTTTTGATTCTATGTGTATGTCTATACTTTGTTAAGTGTAAATTGTAATGTCTAAACTTTATTTAATTTGAATTAAAGGTTTGTTGAATTTTTCTCAAGCCTAACGCCTATTTTTGCTCTCTACGCCTATTTTTTCAATGCCTAAATTTTATTCAGGGTGAAAAATAGGCATTGGCTTATGAACAATCCATAAATTGTTCTTAAATTAAATTTGTCTTATCTTAGATGCAGGAGACCCCTCATGGGTTAGGTCTTTAGATGGATGATGGACCCCTCTAAATGGCTTATTGGTTGACTTCTTAGGGTTAGATGTTAACCCTAAAAGAAGGGAAAGAAAAGGGAATAAATTAATTTGTCTGGTTTATAGGCCTAACGCCTGTTTTTTTATCTCAACACTTGTTTTTATAACGCCTGAATTTTAATTCAAGGTGAAAAATAGGTGTTGGGGAATCTGATTAGATTAACACCTTTGTGCAATCTTTTAAGGGGGTTTGGTGGGTCTCGACATTATGGGACCCGTGGTATAAGGAAGGGAAATCTAGGTTTACACTATGCAACCCTAGAGGTCTTAGGTATAGGCCACGTGGAGATATGATCTCCCAAAGTGGGCCTTGCAGTCATCTGTCACAGGCCTAAAGCCTGTTTTTTGGTCTGACACCTGTTTATACAAAACTAGAAATTTTAATTCAGGGAAAAATAGGCGTTGGGTGCTAAATAAGAAGCCAACTTGGGTTTTTGGGCCACCATAGTAGGGCCTAGAGGGGTGGGGTCTCTCCTAGGTCTTGACATTAGCCCTAGGGTTGACTCATACTTAAACAATTTTTGAAAAAGATGATTTTAAGGCCCAGGCTTAATGCCAGAAAGTCATCCCAATGCCTGAATTTCCATCAAATGCCTGTTTTTTAACAAACAAACGTTGGGACGGAAATAAGGGCCCAGAGA
>JAOXJP010072427.1:0-15252 GCA_025762735.1 Platanus orientalis
TTTGAGTTTCCCAAGGCATTTATAGCCATGAGGTGATGATTTGTGATGAACTAATTCAAATTTATACTGATTTGTTAGCAACAATTAGAAATGAAGTCATCTCAGGTTTTCCTATAAAATGAAATGATTAATGTTATCATGCACAAATTGGTGCAAATCTGAATTGTTTCATTGCAAAACCATCCCATTGTGGCTACAAAAGCATGGGAAACTCAAATGAAATGATTGCATTACAGGTGGCTGCCAAACGCAGCCTAATAAAATGAAATGATATATGTTATCATTCATGTTTTAGTGATGAATGAAAATCAATCCATTAACAAATCAATATGAATCTGAATGAATTCATTTTCAACCATCACATATGCCTCGCAAATTTGAAATGAAAACGATTTCATTACTAGTGGCCTAGTGGCTGCCAAACACGGTCTAAGTTTTTTAACCAATTTGTTCAGTAATTGACAAGTCCATTAATTTGAAAAGAAAAAAGGGAACGACATTAGTACATTACCTGTCTTCAGCTCATTTTGAGATGAATAGGGGAGTTAAAGTAATTCTCAAGAACTTAGAGCAACTACTACAAAATACACATAACAATCAAATAATTTTTTCTGAATAAATAATATAACTGAAAGTGGAACAAGCTCTAAACTTCAAAAATAACTAACTAGGTTCTCCATTTTAGTTACAAAATATAAAATAAATAAAATAATAAGAAACCATCACTTCTAACTTTACATCAACAAGTTGGAACCTACAAAGGCCTATACAAAATAAACCATAAACCAAACAGGGTCTTCACTTCCACTGGTATTTCCAAATTCCAATAGCACCACCTATTGATTCTCAGTATCCTCTGACAATTATGATGCTGGCAACAGCCGCAAAGTTAGTTTCAGGTAGATGTGAATGCACATAGTTGTTTCACTAACTTCCGAAGATTTGAGAGGACTAGAAATGACATTGACTAATCACCCTCTTGGACTGATCTTTGTAAATGAGATAATCTTCATCTCAAAAGAATCAAGGATGAAAATTTTCTGCAAGCCAGAATTTGACTACATGTGACCCTGTGCAGCATCTGGTAGAACTTTCACCAAGCTTTCAGAGCCAACTGAACAAATGCAAAAGAAACAAAAAAACTTTTTAAATTTTGGTATTCATGCAAAAGAACAACATGCATCTATGAAGCTCTCAATGTGTATAAATTACAGTTTCTGGAAAAAAGTCTGTCAAACACACATACCTCTTGCCAACAGAACTAAGGAGATGTATTCTCATCATCTGAACTGGAATTATCCATCCGTCGATCCATGATGGCTGGAAAAAGCCGCTGATGTATGTCTGGAGAAGGCGGTTGCCGGGAATTTGGGGAAGACTGCACAGCCTGTACCTCCTTGTTTTTTGGTGTCCTTGTTGGCTTCTGTGATTCTCTCACCTCTTTACATGCTTTATCCAACATTACCAGAAAATCCCGAACAATCACAAACAAACGTAAGCCCTCATCCTTCCCTGCATTCCCATGGAAGTAATCGGCCGTGCACTTTACCAGAGCCATTATCCTCTTCTCTTCCTCCACCAGCCATATGATGTCAATCTCCGCATGTTCTACAAAACTCTTGAGTGTTCGGTGAAACCCATTGTCCTCCTCTATACACTTCATCTCCGTGTTCAGGAACTCCTTTGTCATTGCCAATGCACAGCGGAGTTTAGAGACTGTTCCAGTTAAAGCATCGGCATCCAAAATGGCTGCATTCCTGACATTCTCAAGTTCACCACCCAAACCTGAAACAACCTGGAGACCAAGGCTGCGATAATGGTCTTCTGTTTCATGGAGATTATCATTAACAAGATCCTCTGATTTCACACTGGAAATGCTTTGGCTCTGTCTGGCCATACGGGCAGCCCGTAACCCTTCAGACCGAATTATCTCCTGCACAACAAAGTGCAAAAGCGTGGTTTTGCCATCAGTTCCTTTAACATCAGCCAGCTTCAAGAGCGTGTCAAGCTTGAATGCCTGTGCACCACCACGGAAGGTACCATCATTCATGCGGTTGCCAGTTTTGAGAACGGCTTCTAGGAGTTTCAGGAACAGCCGGCTGCTTCTAAGTTCCTTACAAGCTTCCTGCCATGTAAATGTTAAAAATCAGCAATGAAATTCAATGAACATAAAATAGAAGAAAAGATTATAAGAGTTTGTGAGCACTATGTCCTTCATAAACAAAGAAACAATAAATCCCATGTGTGCGTGCATATAGATGGAATCTAACAGACATGAGTTTGGTAGTTTCAGTAACCATCTTGAGAAGATATATATCCATCTTTTTGTGATTCCAGAGGCAACCAACCCATCATATTTTTCCATTTACTGATGCACACACTGTGTTTCTGGGATATTATGGGCATTAAGGTTGAACGTAGAAAGAACAGAGTTTGAGCTCAATGACTTAATACAGGAGATAAAAATAATAATAAAAAAAGTTTGATTATTTGCAGTTAACAGTAAAATCCCATATGCATGTATAAATGGATGGAGTCTAATAGAACCAGGTTCAACAATTTCAGCATCAATCCTGGGAAGATATCCACTTTCTGTGTATCTACTTTCTAGAGACTCCAACCTCCATCTTGTCCTTTCAATATCCATTTGATGATGATTGCTACATACTTGTGGGGCCTTAGGCATTAACATCAAATAATAATAATAACAATAATAATAATAAAAGAAATCTATACTCTCTTTGGGAGGACATAAATGGTGAACCCACAACTTGGTGGATCAGATCCAGATCTAGTAAAAAATCGACCTCATCCAGTAACCATAACCATCTTGGTTCTTGTTCGACAGAAAAAGAAAAAAGAAAAAAATTGATATATTTATGTATGTGTGTGTGTCATAGGTGGGAGGCATCAAGTAGAGATTTCCACCTTCTGCTTGTCCATTAGGTGTGCAACTGTTGTGTTAAGCAGATAGAATTTATGGTTTGGCCATCAGAGGTAAGATTTTTCTGAACGACATGTTGTATTCATTTTTTTTTTACCTAAATCACTACAAGAATTCAGAACCACCAACTTCTTTCCCACTTTTACTTTCTGTTCAGGACAACCAATCTTGCACCCACCCACAAAGTCCTCATTGTGTTGGAACTAATACACCAGCTATTGTGTAGGGAATCAAAATTTTATTTGCAACTATGATATCACCCAAAAAAAAAAAAAACACCACTATCAACATAACATTGTAAACTTACAACCAACGGGGTCGACTATAGAAATCCTATTACACCCTTCCACTCTTTGTAGGGCGACATCATCTATTAAATCAGAAGCACTCATGTCTTTCCTCACTACTTAAACAAGGCATTTTTGGCCTCCCCCTTGTCCTTTTTCCACCTTCAACTTGCACTATATCACTTCTTACTACTGAATCATTATTCTTCATTACACATGACAATTACATCAACCTTCTCTCATCTTGTCACTTATTGGTACCACCCACAAGTTCCTGCAAATGCATTTGTTTCTGGTTCCATCCTTTATAGTGTTTCATTGACTATCCCAACATCCTCATATCAGCCACACTCATCATATGTATGTGTTGTTTCTTAGTTGCACAACATTCTACTCCATATAACATAATTAGTCTTATAGCTGCCTTATAAATCTTCACATCACGCATTGATCACACAGCACTCCAAAAGAATTTCTCCACTTCATCCACCCTGCTCAATTTCTTTGGGCAACATCCTCTTCAGTGCCTCCCTCATTGATGATTAAACCAAGATTATAAAACGGTTTCTCTGGAATATCTCTTGGTCATCAATCTTATTTACGACCTTATTTCTACTTCCATTTTTAGTAAAATTGCAGACCAGCCATGGTTTATGGAGAAGAGTATTGGGCAGCCAACAAACAACATGTACATAGAATGAGTGTGGCTGAGACGAGGATGTTGAGATGGATGAGTGGTAAAACTTTAGGATAAGGTTGTTGTATTTTTAGTAAAATTGCATGCCTCATTAGTTGCGTTGTAGGGGATAACCTGAGCTCTCAAGCCCTCTGGCAATGAGGGAAAAGGGTTTGGCGGGTATGGGGCAAACTGAAGGTAAAAAGAATCCCTAATGACCTATTTCTCTCCACTTTCCCATTTTATGCTGAGGGTCCTCAAGGAAGGCAAAAAGGATTGGCAGGACAGGTTTATCCTCTTGGATGTCTGGCACCCTACAGCTGGTTGCGGGAAGAAGCCAAAGATCCACCAAGTGGGTTAGATCAGGGTATTCGGAATCCCCACCCATCTGTGGGGCATGCCTACTTTCTGGTACATAGGGGATTGCAGCAGAGGTTTTATTGAAGCTACTATTGCCAACCCATACTCCATGGAGTGGGTTGGGATTGTAGTAATCCCACATTGGAAAGGCCCGTTCCAGGGGATGTGCTTATATGTAAGCACTACCCTCACATGTATGATACGTTTTCGGGAGAGGCCTCTCAGCTAGGCAGCTCGAGGAACAAAACTGGGGCCGCTATTGACCCAAAATCGGACAATATCATGCATGTGAGTAAGGCATTACAAGGATCAAGGTTAAAAACCGGAAGATGGCCCTTGCAACAGTCTGGATCTCAGACGAGACACTCATTTTTAAGATGATAGTGTGAAAAGAAGAGCTATAGTGCTTTTATCCGGCAATGGATCCCTTGCCAACAGCTCCTTCCTTTGTTATGAAAGTTGGTTTTGGTAGTGTGTTGGAGGCTGCCGTGGAGGAAATAGACAGGCGGGAAAGCAGGGAGTTTCAAATTGATTATATACTCTGTGGCCATACAGATAGAGCAGAGAAATCAGAGAAAAGATGGATAAGACATGGGGGCCAAGACAAGAGAGGGATGTGTCAGCACAAGCCCAGAAGTTCAAGTGGGCCGGTCCATGCAGACAAGGGCCGGGCAGTTGAGCTACCCAAAGCTTTCAAGCCCGACGGTGCTAGGCCCACCATTCATCCGGATCGGGCAGACCCTAGCAAGAGTACCAGGCCCAATCAAGCGAGGGCTGGTTTGAGGAACAAGCACAAACAAGACGGGCCAAAAAAGAAAAAAAAAGTCAGTAGAGGCCCATGGTCTCTCAGGGAAGTCCATGCCCAAGCATGGGAGGAAGAAACGTCAAACCCAACCTCAGATGACTGGAGACCTTAAGTCCAGTAAGCCTAAATTCCACGTTGAGAGGGGAGTGGACACATCCCGACTGGTTGACAAAAGAAGGTGTAGCAATGGGATTGTATTCCAAGAGGTTCAAAGGGACTAGACAAAGGATTCTCACAGCATTCTCCCGATCAGAAAAGGAAACGAGAAATTTTTACACCCTAAGTCAAGGGAAGAAGATTTGGAAGAAGGGGAGTGGACTTGATCTAGGTATTACTCTGGGTGTTCCAAACTCGACACAAAGCAGATGGGGGTCGTTGTCTAGGAAGTCGTCACAGCCCCAGATGTGTCGGACGAAATCCATGATCAAGTGCATAGGGTTCATAGTGCATCAATAGTAAAGAGACTTTGATTTCAAAAGAGAGTTCCCAGATGAGGTGATATGGTTTTTGATGAAGGTGGAGTTGATCACAATAGTGAGTTGTGTAGGTAACCGCTTGAGCTGGCTCCTAGGGGGAAAGTGTGTAGGCAATGAAACCTACCCAAATGCGATAGCTTTTTTACTCAAAATGAGTAACACTAAACTTTTTAAGGATTATCAGAGAATCGAACTCCACAACAAAGAATGGCCTGCCCCTTTAGGCTTGCTTCGATTTTGAAAGTGGAGCTTGCTTTTCGTCATAGCTTGCTACTTGCTCGCTCTTATCTCTAAAGAAAAGGCAGTTTCATTATGGTGGTATACCAGCTGCCCATTTTAGAACTTCCAATTCCAATCGGAGCATACAATTCCATAAATGGATTTGTATGTATAGCCACTTCAGTTGTGCTTGTTGTTTCTCGAATAGAAAAAAAGTATTTTTAATTCCGTGTCTTTTTGTGAGGTCTTGCTATCATATCCATTTCCCTAGTTCCTAGGTCTTTGTGTCGATTCTATAGGCTTGATGATTCCGTTTTCTCTCTTTCCTAGGCTTGTTCCAGGTGTGTACCTGGATCGTCACATTATTTGCAATCCTCGAGATTGTTCACTCGGGAGTGGTTTCATAGGTCTTTGGTTGTTTGATACCTCTTCGATTCGCATGGATTTAGTTAAGTCTGCCATGGTGCTGACTCCTATAGAGGCTCCTGATGGAAGCATTGTATTTGAATCCGAACTCATTATAATGTTCCCTCCTCCAACTTCGTCCGATTGGGTCATGAAGAAAGTTGCTAAGATTAGCAAACATTTACGAGTTCTTTTTACGGGCATGGAGCACATAATGGAAGAGCTAAATAGGGAGATTGAACATAGGAGGAGTTGGAGCCCACGAAGGCCAAAGCCATCATAGAGAACTAAAAATCTCTTGTCCAACATTAACTATGATAGAAGAAGGGAGAACGAAAAGGTATGGGGCAGGAGGGGGAGACAACTTTCGGATGATGCTGAACATTATTTCTTAGAACATTAGAGGATTGGGGACGGAGGAGCAAAGGTGGAGCATGAAGGACATAGGATCCAAATACAAGGTCGATATCCTGGTTCTCCAGGAGATGAAACTTCAAAATCTAAGGGGTGAGATGTTACATGACTTGTGAGGGAGAAAGCCTTCCAAATTCATTCACAAAGGGTGGAAGGTAGTGCTGGAGGAATATTGGTAGTTTGGAATTCCAAATCCTTGGTGGTTGAGTATTCCCAAATGGATTTAAGTGGATTTTCTCCAAGGTCTACGGTCCGTGCAACTGGGCTGAAAGAGAAGGCCTATGGGTTGAGTTGGGGGTGTTGCTGTTGACTGGTAGGTCCTTTGGTGCTTTGGAAGCAACTTTAACGCAGTCTGTTTCCTGTTTGAGAGAAACAAGATCCACAGGCTCTCGTCTGGAATGAAGAGATTCAACGCTTTCATTGAGGAGCATTGTTTAGTCAACTTGCCTCTAAAGGGATCTTCTTTACATGGTCTAGCAAATAGGAGAACCACTCCCTAAGCCGTTCCGATTGGATGGACCATTATCCTTTGGTATCTCAGGAAGCTTTGTCTAATCATGTGTCCGATCACATGCCCATTTTGCTAAGAGTGGAGGAAGGAATCTCCAGTTCTCACCCCTTTTGATTCGAACTTATGTGGCTGAAGGTCTCGGGGTTTAAGAAAAAAGTGAAGGAATGGTGGGAGTCTTACTTATTCGAAGGCTTGGTTAGCTACCTTTTTGAGTAGAAACTGAAGATGCTTAAGTTTAAAGTTTTGATATGGAACAACGGGTTTTACAAATTGGAAGACTTAAAGCTGAAGTGCCTGAATAGGTTGTCTGGGATCGAGAGGAAAGAATAGTCTTCCTCCTTATTGGCTATAGATATTCGTAGCAGGAAGGAGATTAGAAAGGAATATTGCAAGTTGCTTAAAATGGAGGAAATCTCTTGGAGACAAAAGTTGAGGGTAACTTGGCTCAAAGAGGGCAACAAGAACACCAACTACTTGCACAAGACACCCAATTTAAGAAACAAAGCCAATTATATCGGGTGGTTAAAGGCTGGGGACTCCTGGGTTTCAGATATGTCCAAGGTCAAGGACCTTATAGAGGACTACTACCATGATTTTTATTCTGAACCTTTTGAGTTCAGGCCAATGATTGAAGGGGAGGAGTTCAATTGTATTTTTGAGGACCATAAGGCGTGCTTGGAACGGCCTTTTAAAGAGGACAAAATGTTTGTTGCTTTAAATAGTCTTATTGATGATGAAGCACCCAGACCGGATAGTTTTCCTATCAAGTTCTTGAAAAGTTGGTGGGATGTGGTGGGTGTTGACACTAAGGCTGCTTTGGAGGCATTTTCATTCTAAGGAGCATTGGTGCAAAAGTTTGAGTGCTATCTTTATCACCCTAATCCCAAGAAAAGCGGGAGCCGCTACGATTAAGGACTTTGGCCCATAAAGCTTGTGAGTTGCTTGTATAAATTGCTTTTGAATGTTTTGGCTTTGAAGTTGAAGGAGATTCTGCCAATAGTAATCTCTACATCTCAGAATGCTTTTTCTCTTGGGAGGTAAATGATGGACTGTTGTATGATTGCTAACGAGTGTATTAAGGTGCATTTGAAGGCATGAAAGGTTGGGGTGGTGTGTAAGATTGACATGGAAAAAGCTTATGACCATATTAGCTAGTCTTTCCTTGATTATGTTCTAAAGAGTAGGGGGTTCGGGCAGAAATGGAGGAACTGGATACGTATTTTTGTCTCGTACCCAACATACTCCATTTTGATCAACAAAATTCCCAAAGGCTTCTTTAAGAGTGCATGGGTCTAAGACATGGTGACCCTCTATCACCATATCTCTTCATCCTGGCAGTCGAGCTTCTTAGCATATTGGTCTTCAAGGCGGAGGGCTATGTGCCATTAGAAGGTCTCGCTATAGGGACTAAAGGTCTCTTTGTCCCTCTCATCCAATTTTCTGATGACTCGTTGTTTCTTTTAGGGGAAAATCTAGAAATTGTCTGCAATCCTAAAGACATTCTTCTTATCATGGAGGCGGTCTCGAGCCTTAAAGTGAATCTTAGCAAGTCCAAGATGATTTCGGTAGGCTCAGTTCCTAACATTAGCGAGTTGTTGAGCATTATGAGTTACGGTGTAGAATCATTGCCTTCTATTTACTTGGGGCTGCCTAGGGTCAAAACAAATTCCATGTGGGATCCTGTAGTTGAGAGATTGGAGAAAAGGCTTACGGGTTGGAAATGAAGATATTTGTTATACAGAGGGAAGTTGTTTCTACTGAAGGGCATTTTATCATGTTCGCCTATTCACTTCCTCTCTATGTTCGCTATCTTGGCCTTAGTGGAAAAATGAATCGAGAGGTTGAAGCAAGACTTCTTGTAGCATGACAAGGTAGGGGGGAGAATGATCCATTGGCTAAGTTGATCTTTTGTTTGTAATCCTACGGAGAATAGGGGTTTAGGGATCAAACCCATTTGCCATCTTAATAGAGCTCTTTTAGGGAAGTGGCTTTGATAGTTTACTGAAAATCGGGGGCGTTGTAGAGACAAAGTCATAGCCGCGAAGTATAGGGAGAGAACTCATGGTTGGGAGAGCAACACGCGGGGGGGAGGGGTGGCTATTGAGTGTGGACTGTGGAAAGGAATCAATAAGGGATCATATATTTTCTCCAAATGCATACTATTCAAGATTAATGATGGCAAGAAGGTCCACTTCTGACTGATGCTTGGTGATCCTCTTATCCATTGTGGCAGAATTTCCCCAGTATTTTTAGCCTTGCCAAGTCAAAGGGGGGGACGGTCATGAATCACATGATTCATACTAGAGCATTCTTCTCTTGGAATATGCAGTTGGGGCGGAACTTCAATGACTGGAAGATAGAGGAAGTAGGTTGGCTTCTAGAGCTCCTTGAGGGAGCTCCCCTTTGGTAGAAGTTTAGAAGATGAAGGATTTTGTCCCTAGACATGAAGAAAGTGATGCAATATAAAGCTATGGTCAAAGGGTCTTTCCTCCTCCTCTGATAGACTCTATGAACACCACGTGGCATGGTGTCCTCATCAAAAAGGCTTTTTAGTCAAGTCGTTCTTCTTTGCATTATCCCAAGAAGTAGATGTCTCCTTCCTGGCCAATATGACATGGAAGAGAAGTGTTCCATCCAAAGTGTCCTTCCTTTGGATGGCTTGGTGGAATTGCTCCCCAACAACTAAAAGTCTCATATCAAAGGGGTTGCCTATGCCGAACCGTTGCAGTATGTGCTACACCGACGGTGAAACCTCTGGCTATCTGTTCTCACATTGCCTTGTTGCAGCGTTTTATGGGGGTTTATATTTTCTCAGTTTGGGTTGTCTTGGGTCTAACCCTACACTATAAATTGCTTGCTGGTCTTTCTTTCCCCCCCTGCACTTTCAGTGAGCGGGGTGTTTTAATTTGGAAGATGGTGCCATTTGCCCATTGTTGGAGTATTTGGGAAGAGTGGAATCTGCGCATATTTGAAGGCAAAGGGGTGCCTACTCCTAAGATATTAGAGGTTGTGGTGGTTAAGATGTAAGATGAGTCTCTGGCTTTCTACCGAACCTAGCTTTAGTGGGTTGTCTTTCAGCTCTTGAGTTTTTGACTAGGGTTCTTGGTTGTATGTTTAAGCTTTTAGGTTGCCACTTGTTATGCCTTTTGTTTTTTGTCTTTTTAGTGGTGTAGGGGTGATGGGAACATGGGAGCAAAGTGGGGTCCACACTTGGCCTTGATGGGGTCCATGCATGGAGCGATTTATGGAAGGTGCAATGTTATGTGGTTTAGTAAGGGTCTTATAGGGGGGTAACGTTTATTTTATGTGTCCATGTAATAAGGCCAATAGTGCTAAAATGTTGGGTTTTTTTTTTTAAAGTAATCCCATTTTTTATGTTTACACCACTTTTTCAAAAGTCAAAGTTTGTCATTTTGGCTTGATTTTGGTGTAATTAGATAGGTTATTCAGTTATTTTTTTAACGAGACCAAGATTGCGCAAATTCGATGTGATTTGGGAAAATTATGATCAAATTACTAAGGGGGTGTTAGTAAAAATGAAAATAGTGTTTATATAATAAAGTTTTAAGTTTTAGTTGTTTTAATTTTAGAAAAATGAGTTTTTAGTTTTATATTTTAGAAAACTTGGCTAGCGAGTTAAGGATTTTAGGAAGTTTTCAATTTTAGCAAATTTTTAATTATTTAAGCTTGTAAGCCTATTTAAAGACAACCCCTCCCTATAATTTTACAGTGAATTAATGAAATTGATTACAATTTTTTCTTGCTTTCTAGCTCTTGACTAGTGTGTTATTCCTTTGTGAAATCTAAAAACCAAGAGTGGTTTCCCCCAAAGGTAGATTCCTTGGGTTTATGCAAGCTTGGTAGAGGCCAACATCCCCTATTTTGGGTTTAGACAAACTTCAAATCAGATCTTTATCTTTTCTTTTTCTCTTTTCTTGTTTCCGCTACATCACTTTGAATTTTATTTATTTTCTTGGACATCATTCTACGTCATCTTTGGTATTATCTCTATTGTCTTGCATCAAGGGGCGTGGTACATTTCTCATGCTACCTGCCCCTTCCTGATTGTTCTGTTATGGTTCTTTTTCTCAATAATCTTATATATATATTGTTCTACTCTAACTTAGCTCTATCTAAACATTTGACTATAACACATCCTTCCATAGTTTTAACTTGGCATTTACCTTTCTCTAGTCTTATCAATCAAAACTATATCAACTATAAATAACATACACACAGGACATTCTCTTGTATTTGCTTGGTCATTTCATCCATAACCAATGCGAATCGACATAAGCTCATTGTTGACCCCTGAAGTAAACTTACTGTAATTGAAACTTTACTCCTCTAATTCCCTAGTTATTCTAACAGTATTTACTACTCATTCCATCAGACATACCCTTAACCATGTCAACACATCTTACTTGAAATTCCTTCCTTTACCAGAATCCACCATTCCTTACTTTCGAAGGACCTCTTTTGCAACTCTTTTAATACATTCGGTCATCTCATTTCACATAGCATTATTTTCTTCTTTTAAATTCCATTTCACTTTGCTAATTTATCTCTAAATAACACCTACTTGTTTCTCATTTTAGGTTCCACCATCTACTTTTAGGCAATCAACCTCTCATTTTTTCTTTTCCATCTCTTAATAAAAGTATCTATGTAGTACAGGCTTTCATCTAGGATAACCTTGCAGTCCTGAGATATTGACCATTCTATATGCCCGGGGAGAAAAAATTCCATCTGGCTCCTATTTGATCCACTTTTAAAGGACACTAAATGTTCTTATCTTGTTCAGAAGTGTGGGCTTGCTCTTGTAAGATCACAAATGTATAAATTTTCTGTGTGTACAAGCATTGGCACAATTATGTAGATATGACACATCTGGTTACATATCTTCCCTCAAGGCAAACATTACAATAAGATTTGAATCTCTTCTACTCCACCGATATGTCTCATTGAGGGTATGCACTTCTCATAGGTAATCAGAAAAAGGGTCCACTTTCATCACTAGAAGGAAAGTTAAACTTGTGAAATCCAGGATGCTGTCGATAAGCAAGGATGATTCCGATTATATCCCTTTTATATGTTAGTTAATAATGTAATTAAATTTTTGTGACCAAGCATTCATCAGATGACAGCAATACATTGTAATCAGTGAGACATGAAATTACAATATAATTTTTTTGTTGTTGATGAAATTACAATATAATAAGAGACTCAATTGAGGGATTCTAAGCCTTACCTCTAGAGTTGCAAGGCACACTTTAACACCGGAGACTTCCTCTTGAAGGGAACTCATGAAAAGCAAAGAATCCATACGCTTAAAAACAAAAGGGATATCAATCAAGACTTTTAGGAACCGCTCTGCAGGAGCAAGTCGGCAAAGATCACCATTAAATAGCCTAAGCTTCTGTTCTTCTTCTACTGTTGGCGCCATCCTCAACAAAGTTTGGAGGAACTCTGTGGGAAGCTCATTTCCTGGTTTAGTTACAAGCATGATAGTTAGCCCATGTTATTGACATACTGAAACCCAACATAAACAGGTGTTTGTACTATAATCATGGTTTTAATTTTGCTGACAGCTCATGAATTTCTCCAACATACCCTTCTTTAATGTCCTGGGACTATTTTTAAAAGTATTCAATATTTTACAATTTCTTCAGTCATTTCATTTTCTGATATATTGACTGATATTTTGGTATTTTAATCTTATTGAAAGAATTCAATCCTCCCCAGTTATATACTAGCACAATTTTGTCAAAACAACATAAATTTCAATTGAAATGGTGTCCATAAGTCTTAAAACCACCAAAAATACCCAAAATACTTTATTATTTTTCAAATTTTTTTGGTGAATCATTGACTCTACTAAGAATCAACAATTCCATTGCCAACTTTTTTCGGTAATCAATTACAGACAAAATCAGCCATTATATACAGTTCATTTAACTTTAAAAATAATAAAATATCTAAAATAATAAAACAGATTTACACAAATATATGTAACAGAGATATATAATGATAACTTTAACATAGTTTGGCATAAAAACATTGATTATGTTGGTAATACAATATTTCGTTAATAATTTTAAAAGTAAATTGAAACTAAAAAAATAAATTATTTTAGGATACATTCTAAACAAAACTTTTAATGCATTTTGACATGATTTATAGTCATATTAGTAATTATGTGCTTAGTTTTAATTTTAAACTTTTATTCATAAAAATAAAAATAAAAATAAAAATAAAAATAAATAAATAACTAGAAGGACTCTTAGTTATTTGAATACAATTAGAATCCAATTATTGATTAAGAAGCACTTTTTTCTAGTTACTGTATACCGTCCCTAACCCTCTGTAGATATAAGTGACCTTCATGTTGTATTTTGATTATTTAATGTTGCTAGCTGTATTGTTTTGGTTTATTTACTCATTATATGACTCAATCATGGCTTTCAAGATTGGTATCAAAATGCATATCAGCAACTGGAAGATGTGATAGAATACAAACTGGAATGTGCCTATACCTGAGAATAGCATACATATTTTACCTCATAAACCTTTCTTAAGAACTTTAAAAAACAAAAAATTTTCTTAAGAACTTAAAAATAAATAAATAAATAAGGGCAGTGGCTGGAAAGGAATTGGAGGGGTTTGAAAATTATAGTGAGCCTTCCTATAGTTTTAAAAAAGGTTAAAGATAAAATATTTTTTTGGGTCTCTCAATGAATAGACTGTATATGGCTATATGCTACAAAAAAAAATGTAAAGATTGTAAAAATATGAAAATACTGGATTGGGTGGATAGGATGGATAGGATTATTGGGCTGTCGTTTAAGTGTTGATTTGTAAGGGTGGGTGGTATAGTGTAATGATCTGTTTGTAAAATTAGGGACTTCTTGTCCCTCCCATGTTAGTAATATACATCTTATTTTACTTATCAAAAAACTTGTGAAAAAAGCGAATGAAATGAATCGGTATATTGAAATGACCAAAATATATAGGAAAAGAAAAATAGAATAAAACTATATAAAAAATAATTGATACACCTTCATATTGGCTGATGTGTGTTGATAATAGGTTGATGCCTTTATATAGTCTCAATACCCCAAGGTCGTATTTATTGGATTATTAATACAAGGTTATAAATATAAATTCTACTGGACACTTCGCTCTTTAAAATAGGGGTGGCAATATTTGACACAACCTGTGAACCCGACCCAGAACCAACACGAAATAAGCAGGTTAGCATTGACTGTAAATGTGTTTCGGGTCAAAGTGGGTCAACCTGCTTTGACACAATTAATAAATGGATCGAGTATGGGTTTGACCCATATAGTTGTATACCCTTAACTTGACACGACATGAATCTGACCCGCCAACATGAATAACCACATAACCCGCAAAACTGACACAAAAGAAGCGGTTTAGGGTTGACTGTAAACATGTTTTGGGTCAAAGCGGGTTGGCCTTCTTTGACATGATTAATAAATGGGTTGGGTTCAGGTTGAGCCATACAGTTGTATACCCTTATCTCAACCTGACATGAACCCAATCCGTCAACACAAATTGCCACGCCTATTTAAAAATAGGAAAGATTGTGAGGAATTTTGTCATGGTATATTATTTTAGAATTTTAGGGAGATTGATAAAAATTAAGAAAAATAAATTTTCAATGAAATTTCAGGAAAAGTAAAGAGACATAATTACACTCTAGACTCAAAATAATTAATGAAGTGTATACTAGTATAACATTAATCAAAGTTTAGGGGCTGGTGAACATAAGGATACAGATACATATTATACTAATACGTAGAGAACTTAATATATTCATTAGATAACCACCAAAAATTCATAAAAGCCCCAGGATATTATTCACAAGATTTTTTTTTAGGGAAAATGGCAACAAAATTATACTTCTACACAGAAAATCACATTTAGGCTACGTTCACTTCAGGGAATTGGGAGTTCAATTCCAATTGTAGCTGTAGGGACGCAATTTAAGCGGCCGCACTGGAATTCCTGTGCAATTCAAGAATTGGATTTCAGGTATAAATCAGGAATTAGAAAAAAAAAAAAAAAAAAAAAACAGCAGTGTTTATTTTCCCCTGAATTCCTTGGCTTTGGAATTCTGCCATCCCACCCC